>JAMXBD010002899.1:0-153973 GCA_024138025.1 Combretum micranthum
CCCCCCCCCCCCCCCCCCCCCCCCCCCCCCCCCCCCCCCCCCCCCCCCCCCCCCCGCATAATGCCTCAATTTGTTTTATTTTTCACTTATTTAATTAACACAAATTATCTCTCACATTTTCCTATAAATACCCCTCATACCTTCACTTCTTTCACACCACTTCTTCTCTAAAGTTACTATACCAAAATCTCTCTCAAATTCTTTCCAAGAAGTTCTTACAAGAAAAGCTCTCTTTAGTCTTTCTTTTAGGTAAACTTTCTTCAAGAAATTCCTATGTTCATCTACTTAGTATGAACTTAATGTGTGTTTTCTAAAACCATGAAGGTTAAAAAAGCAACAATAGGTTCATACTTTGTTTTTGTTCATAATCACAAATTCCTTTATGTTTTCTTTATGTTTATTACTATCTAATATATCTATATAGCTATATATACTATTTAGAGCATATAAGCTCATTGTCTTGCAATTTATTTATCTTTCATGCAATTTATTTACTTCATTGTAATTTATTTATTTCAAGTTGATTTTAAGACTAGTTATTCTAGTCTTAGACTTGTCCTCATCAAGTCAAAACAATTCTTTTCTTTTCCTTTTTCGGGACTAGTCTTTTCTTACTCCCGGGGTACCTTGATGAAGCTAAGGTCCCAATACTTGATTTATTTCTTTATATGCTTATTCTTTTAAGTTATTATGTTCTTTTCATATTTTCATAGCTTGTGATTCATATTCATGCATGAACATAATGGTTTTGTCTCAACAAAATAAATAAAGGAAATGTTTTCTTAAGATAAAGAGGCTTTCTTCTAGAAATAAAAATATGGAGTTAATGTTTAGAGAAACTTATAAGAGATTTTACAAACATACAAATGACTTATGAAGTAAACAAGAGTTTTACAATAACTTCATCTTTTTCTAAGTAGAACCCCTTTTCATTAAAATAAAATAATCCCAAGAAACCAAGGAGCTAAAGTATTCTTGTGAGAAAATTGTCATAACTTTTACAAAATTGTTGAAATCTAAGATTAGAAAATAAAACCACACCTTAGTAATTTAAAGTAATTACAAGAGATTAAATTTAGAAAAAGAATATTCATCTCTAATAACTCAAGATCTTTCAAAAGTAAAATGAATATTCTAATAAAATTTCAAGTTCAAAGTCTTTTAAAAACTTTACTTTTCATAAGTTGGGACAACTTTATTTACTTCATGCATTTGTTATAAGTCATTACATATACATATATACCTTTCAAAAATTTTACAAAATACTTGAAATATTTATCTTTTAAATTGAGCTTTGCTTACAAGAAGGAAACCAAGTTTTTGGAAATTCGTGGCAAATCTGGTCGCTGTCTTTTTGGAACCAAAAACTACCTAGTTTTATGAAAATAAGCCTAGAAATGCGTAGAGTTTTCGAGTAGGTAGAAAACGATATATTATACGTGAAATTCCGAGTTAAAATGAGCAAGTTATGGCCATTTTAAGTTGGAATTTTCCCTTATATGATTTTACCGCGATTTTAAGAAAAGTTTAGAATCTCCAAGAATAGAAGTTCATGAAATACTCATTTTGGGTATTCTTCTTGATTAGATAATCTCGAAGAGGATTGTTCGTATCCCGAAGATTACTACGATTAAGTTAAAATCCCAAACGACTCATCCATTTCAAGAAAGGTGTCATCATGACTGAGTGAGTTTATTCCCCGTTATTTTTCTCATACTCTTGATTGTGCTTGTAAAATTAGTTGCACTAGAATCTAGGCAAAATCAAAAGGAAGTGTATGATAATATGTTGAAAGAATACTAAGTACATCGAAACTCGATTTGGTTGCAATAAAGTTGTATGTGCATTAATATCTTGGAGTGTTTGAAATTGGTTGATCACTTGAAAGACGTTAAATGTAACAACTAGACCTTAATTAATAAATTATTCATGCACTTTCTATGTTAATTCACATTTCATTCACTACTATACAATTGGTGGGACAAGTGTATAATAGTGGTGGTAGGCAGAACCGGTATATCATGTAAGTAACGAGTAGAGCCGGTAAAAACTACAAAATTGGTGGCTAGTAGGAGCCTGTAATAACTACAAGTTTTTGATGGCGTATAGGAGCCGGTAAGATCTATAAAAGTGTTTCTAAAAGTTGTGGCTGTAATTGGCCTGAATACCCAACCCCGAATGAAGGGCGTAATTCATTCAACATATGATTCCCGGAAAGTCATATGTCTTGTATGCTCACGTGGTTGTTGCATTCCATATGTTTGAATAATAAACTTGGTTGATAATTTACTTTGAGTATGAATTTTGGGATTTACTCACTAAGCCCATAAGCTTACACCCCTATAGGTATTTGTATTCTCAGGAACACCTATTTTTGTACCCGAAGCCTCCCCGTATCCGTGTAAGTTTTGTATATTGAAGCTTTTGGAGGAAATCTACTCGAAGACTTAGATTAGAATTCCTTTGGAATCTTTAATGTGGTATTTTGGATGATGTAAAGATTATCACGATCCTTGGGATTAGCAGGGGTATGCCCCTGAGAAATCATGTAATAGATCTTTGGATATTAATGATATAATATGTTTTATTTCTGGATTCTTGTATGTTCATTTTTACTTGCTTAAACTATGCTTCCCAAAAGCGTCTCCTATTACCGTGCTAGACGACTTACACGTAATACTAAGGCTCTCGCATGACTAAAGTAGTCATTCTTGAGCTTTGATATTATATGTGGCGGGCTGCCATGTTTAGGGTACCCTTCGGGGCGTGACCCCCCCTCCCCCGCCACAAAAAAATTTCCTCCTCAAATTGTTTTATTTCTTCTTTTATTAATACAAACAAACCCTAATTTACTTAATATATAAACTCATTTACATTCTCTCTCTCATTTCTACTCTTTCAAAAAGTTTAACAAAGCAAAAACCCTCTCTTTTCTTTCCTTTGTGCCGTGAACCCCAACTCCCCCTCACACACTCACTTCAAGTTCATTTCTTCTTCATTTCTTCATCAAATCTTCCCTTAGGTGATATTTTTAAGCTTTATTACTATTTAATCTTGTAATGGCAAGATTGTTCATGTGTGTTTTCACTTTAAATCCCCATGAGCAAATGGTAGGGATAAGAAAATACTAATACATGAATATCAAGCCATCGCAAGAGTAGATCTTGTGTTTGATGAGTTTTTGTTGAAGTATCATCATGTTCATGCATATAAAAGTAGAGATCTTGCATGAAGAATATATGCTCATGCCTTTAAACTCATTTTCATGCACTATAAGTAGTAGATCTAGCACTTAGACACTCATATTATACTTAACATTCATGTTAATATAGATATTTTGTGTTTTCATGCATTAACGCTCATAAAGATTTAGTCTTGTATATATAAATATGATTGTTGGTAGATCTTTATGAAGATAAGACAAAGAACTTGAAAAGAAAAAGGTTTTTGATAGGAATGCTCAAATGTAAATTCGTATGACTTCCAAAACCTATTTAAAAAACCCTTGTAACAACTTTGAAACTCACATTTTATATGAAAAATGGAGGGTATAAGTAATAGATATCATTAAGTAATGATTTTATAGGTTGAAATGAGTTTGGATGAGAGTAATGTGTAAAACAAGAAGTGGAATCAATATGAAAAATTTTGAGTTAGAGTCCAACTTGTAAAATTCGTAATTTTAGATGATGCTTATGTAAACACTTATTATTCAAGCTCAAAATGAATGTTTTATGTGTTAAATGAAGCCCGTAGGTAATGAATATAGTAAAGCCTTAAATTTTGATGCATTACACAAGTTTTCTCAAAAGAATCATTCAAAAAGTGGATTTTCTAAAATTCGGATTTTTGAGAAAAGCCTACTTAAAAACATATTTGCAAAGTGAAAAATGTAAAATTTTATTAGAAATGAAAGTCTTGGATAGTATAGATGATGAAGATTCGTTTTTAATTAAGATAACTAGGAATTTCTAATAATGGAATCTAAAACACTAGTGAGATGTCAAAGTTAGAAAATTGGATTTTCAAGAAGTAGTTATTGTTAGAGTCTTGTAAAATTTAGGAGTTCTCAAAGTTTCCTTTACCAAAAATCATCAAGATCATGCATACATTGGACTCATCACATGTCATTCATGTTAGGAACTCATTCATATTTTATATATACTTGAATCATCAACTAGACACATCTTAAACAAGTGCAAAACAATTTTTCAGAAATGGAAAAGGCTACTGATCAGATATGATCCCTCCGTTCCGTGATCTAAATTTTTTTCAAAACTTGAAAATAATATTAGAAATAGATAGATCTTTCGAAGTAGATATAAATCGATATAAAATTTGTGAAATTCCGAGTTAAAATGACCAAGTTATGGCCGTTTTAAGTTGGAATTTCCGCAAATAGCGAGAATCACGATTTTGTCTAGTTTTGATACATAGTTTGGATTAGTTAAGTGATGAAGTACTCATTAGGATATTCTTCTTTGGTAGGTGATCCCAAGATCGACGAATCCTTACCACCCTATTATTACTACTAAAAGACCGGCGTACCATGGCCGAGTGAGCATCACTTCCAATTTCAATTATTACTTGTGATTGTATTGATAGCTGCACTAGTTACTTAGCAAAGATAAAATGAATATGCATGATGGGGTTGAAAGGGGAATTATAATGTCTGCTGTTGTTATGTGAAGTTGAACTTAAAGAATATCAAAGTCGGGTGATAAATCATTGCTTGTATAGATGAGTTAGGACTGATTGTCTGCGGATATTGCTTGATCACCTAAAAGAACTAGTATAATTGATTATTCGATATTGAAGATAAAATTGAACTCATTCATAACACGATGGGGATGGGGATGGAGCATTAGCATTTGTTGGTTTTTCGTGATCCATAAAGCGAATATAAGTTGGTTACTCGTGATCCATATAACAAATATGAGTTGGTTAATCGTGATCCATAAAACGAATATATGAGTTGGTTGATCGTGAGCCTAAACGGTGTCACGCCCCGAGGGTACCCTAGTAGTAGTAAACAAGTTACACTTGAATACTATCACTACATTACCTTTAGAGAATGATAGGTTTTCAAAACTACAGGATCTTTTTAGTTGCTTGATAAGAAATAACAAATATATGAGAGAAATGACTTAGTGAATAAACATTACAAACTATTACAAACCATATAGCTCCTTCGAAGTACACAACTAAATAATCTAATCTAATAGTACATAACCATCAAACTAAAATGTATCTGTAGACTTCTAGCTTCAAAGCTCTTACTGGAGCCATATTCCTGGATGTAACTAACCAGGGTCGTAAAGTGAACTTGAAAAGACTGTAGGAGTATGAGCGAAACCACAGCTCAGTGAATAATCAAACATACCATACATCACACAAGTCATTAACAAATCATATGCAATGCAAGCACTCAACCATATGTACAGATACAAGTTTGGATGGTCTAGAATCCAAACAGGAAAAAGATTTATGCCCTCTTTTTAATGGGTTGAAGAACCAAATCTTAATGACCCACCTGCCCAGGAGAGACTAAGTACACAGGAGCATCAGCAATTTCTCATTTTAAGTTATCACTCTTAATATAGTTGATTAAACTGACCATCTCCTGCAACTTCCTTAGAAACCCCCTATGTATTAATTATTTCAAAGCGATTCTACCGGCGACGTTCTTCGATGCCTTTTAGTTCCTCATAGGACCGCCAGACCAAAGAGAACCTTGGAAGAACCAACACATTAGAACAACCAAGCGAAAACAGAGATCCGAAATATTAATACGTAGCAGGCTGTCACAACCATATATGCAATAATGCAATTTGTGCAATGCATGTTCATATTATTTTGTTAAGTCCATAATTCTTAATCAATTTCAGGGTGACCATACATTACACACAATCATCATTACACTATTTCACAATATCAATCATTACATTATCGCTTTTATAATGATATTTTAACAATCATACAATCAGATCATATCATACTTTCAACAAACGTTCATTTGATTATCTTGCATTATATATTTGACTATTTACAATCACAACCAATACAATATGACTGAATTACTCACCTGCTCATACTGCCTCAATCGTAGTAGTCCACTAGTAGATCCTCTAGTGAGTCAAAGTCACCTATTTAAGATAAAGTATTCATTAATACAATCTAGCTAAATTCCTATATGTGCTTTGTGTCCTAAATTCGATATTTTGGTAATTATTAATACTTAGGGTTGTTGTGTTTCTCTTATTTTATCTCGCATAATTGTTTTGTTATTTTTAGAAGTCACATTACTCAAGAAATTAACTTATTTCAATTTCCATTCTTACTTATTTTATCTTGATAAAACAAATATTAGACTAATACTAACTTTAATTAATACTAAATATTTTTCTTAATTCTAGGGTTTTAAAAGTTATTAAATATTAATCTAAATAGGCTTGAATACTTGTATTAAATTAACTATCTATAGATTCTTACATTCTCATGTATATACTCAGTAGGCATATTATGTGTGTGTGTGTATATATATATATATATAGTTTCTGTTTGGGTTTGAAAAACTTTCGTTGGAAAATTTTGACTGTAAGCCGGCTCAAGGCCGCCGGCCTTCATTCCTAGGTGCCGGTGTAAAATCATTTTGAAGAAATTTTCATATCGAGTGCACCGGTGTTGAAAGCTGTCGGCTTTCAACGTACGACGGCCTTACGCCGTCGGCGTACATCTCTAGGAAGCCGGCTTACGTTAAATTTTTACGTGAAAAATTATTTTACGTAGCCTCTGATCAGTGTAAGCCGCCTATAAGCCGCCGGCGTTCAGCGTTTACACTGCCGGCCTTGAGGCAGTGTTGTACTGTTCATCATCTTCCTCCTCGATTCAATTCTTTTTCTTTGATTTTTACACGTTAAAAACATACTTAAACTACTTCTAAGTGTTTATATATCATATATAAAGACATAAAACAACTTTCAACACGTTTAGAAACATATATATATATATATAGATCTCGATTTTGTGAAAGTAAGACTAGGGTTTTGAAGTTTTACCTTGTTGGAGCTCGTTTGATGTAATCCGAAGCTCGTGGTTGTGTTTATTATGCTCTTAAAGTTATTATAAGTCAGTTACAAAGCTTAGATTTGAACGAAAATAGCTCGAGTTACCTCGAGTTACCTCAACTTACCTTTGAACTCTTGTTCAAGGGTTTTTCGTTTCGTTTTTTCCTTTGATCCGAATCTCGATTGTTTTGATCGGTTTATTCTTTGTTTTCAGTTCGTTTTGGTTGATATCTGAGAGTAGTTTCGTGCTGAGGAGTTTGAGTATTAATGAGGTTTGTTTGTTTTATCTTTAAGGTTATTAGATACACATATATAGAGAAGGAAAAGAGGAAGGCTTTGGCTGTATCTTCTCCACCAGATTTGCTTCGAATTTCTTCTCATTTTAGCTGTTGTTTTCATGTAATTTAATGCTGAGGTGAGTTGTCAATTGATGATTGGTTCTTATGTTGATTTTTGTTGACAAAAGTTGCATTATTGAGCCCAAATTTCGGCTCTTCTTCTCCCACGTATTTTCACCAAAAACAGCAGCTAACACATATATATATTAGTTTATTATTTTAATTGAGTTTTGAGTAAATTAAACGAGTTATACGGCTATAATTTAGCTATTATTTGAGAGTTTTTGTACAAAAATATGTGTATAGGGTTATACAAAACATTTAGATTTTCAAATAATACAAATTTAGGTTATATATATACGTAATTATTTATTCGTAAAATTTTATCTCCGGCGATTTGGATTTCTTAAGCTCGTTAGGTCAATTTTTGTTTCAGGCTCCGATAGCTTAAGAAAACTCGGTTTAGAACAATAGCATGATCCGATTATTTATTTGGAGTTTAGATTTTGAGTTATTTGACAGTTTATATTTTCGTTGTGTATTTAAAATCTTAACGGTTCATTTTTGGATCATCATTTTCTGTTTAGGAGCCTAAATAATCATTTATGTAGTATTGGACTTAATACGGAAATTAAATTATATATATCTCTAGTTTTGATACCAAACATGAAATCTTATTAGTAGCTTTTAAATTTTAACTAGAAATCTTGAATTTAGGGTTTAAGTCTAAATATAAACTCATCACTACTCGTTATTCTAATCTCGAATCATTATCGGGATAAAAAACAATCATTTAATCCTCATATTCTTATTTTCTATTTAAATCTATTTGTATATCAGGTTTCGGGTCTAAATTTTAGATCATATCTTGAATTAGTTATTCAAGATATAAGATCTCGTTTTCGGTATTAACTAGGGTTAAAGAATTTCTTTATTCGGTTCCTAAATCTTTCATTTATCCAAAATCTAAATATTAATCTATTATTAGACTTCGATCAGAATCTAAATCTATTATCTAGTTTATGAGATCTATTATAAGTTCTTGTACTAATGTGAAAAAAATTCCCGAGGTTTACAAACGGTGTCGTACCGCAGGATTCGTTAATCTGCTAACCCAGGATGAAGGGCGCAAGTCCATCCATATATGATTTCCAGCTGGTCATATGTTTGTTGAATTCACGTGTTTGATGCATACCATTTGACTGATTAATCACTTGCTTGATTGTTATGTTTTAATTGCAATATGGAAGTTTTCACTCACTAAGCTAGTGTAGCTTACGCCCCTATAGTTTTTATTTGTTGCAGCACGAGTTTATTTGGCTTAGACCAAGTCAAGCTACAGCTCAAGTACAGGAGCTAGGAGTTTCTTATAGAAGTTGTATTCGGTTTTGTTTAGACTTTCACAGGAAACCAAAAGACTCTGGATGACTGTAATGGACCTTTAATATTCTTTTGTGGGGGAATGCCCCTTAGACTTTGTAACTTTTATGTATGTGTTTTGATTTATTATCTAATGCTATCGAATGCTGCATTAAACTTCTTAACTCCATTGAATAGAGTATTCTATTGTCATAAAGGGACGCCTTACATCTATACAAGACTCCCGAAAGACTCAGATAGTAATTCGATAGTCTTATATGGCATGTGGCGGACTGTTATGTTTAAGATACCCCTCTAGGGCGTGACAAGGGGAGATAACCTTGCTAAGTGATACCAACACAGAAGTTAGGCACTTAGGCTACTGTCATATTCCTTAGTGACTCGGCGGGTAGTTAATAGGAGGAACAATATCAAGATAACGCCTACCTGGATTGGAGAAAAGTAATATAGTGTGGTTCAAGTTTATGTGACCAGTTGAGTCGTAGTATATTATGGACCAGGATAGGTGGATATACGTAACGACTATGACCCTTAGACAAGGCTATTAAGAGATGATCTTACAAGACATATGGGTATTCAGGTTGCTCATGTCAATCCCATGAGTAGTTGTTGCTACTTAAGACCCCTAGATTCTTATGGTATTTTACTGGAGTATGAGTGCTCCGCTTTTATTTGCTACACTTTAATTAAAAAGATATCAATTGTTGTTTGTTGCATTGCATTTAGACTAAGTGCATGTTTGCATGTGTTATTGTCATACTGAGCTTTAACTCATCCTTTTCTTTTTAAGGTTTGGTTACTTTGATGATGATACTTATGATTACATGGGGTATGGCATGAATTTCGAGGAATTATTTGATGAGTAAAGTGACTAGGATCATTGGACTATTATCTATACTTTATAATTTCGAACTCTACTTTCAAACCTTTATTTTGATGAAGGTCTATCTGTGAGCCTATGATTTTTAAATGAGACACTTGATACTCTTATTTTGAGATATCTGATGGTATTGTGCTTATTTATAAATGATTGTCCACTCACAAAAGTAGCCTTCTAAAAATCTGTTGCAAAAGTTTATATTTTTTTACTACAAATCCATTTGTTTCTAAAATCATAACGATCTCGAGAATTTAAAAATTGGCTAGCAATGATCATGATAAATTATAGTTTAGGTTAGTCTTAGCATATAATGCTTAATTATTATGAGTGGTAGCTAGACACACCATGATCTAATTGGGGTATGATAATATGCAAGATAAGGATCACATTATTTACAAAGATAGAGAGGTCAGAGGCTGGCAAGGCCCAACCTACAGTCGCACCATGGACCGTAGCTTGGTCCCATGGCCATATTTCAGCTAGCATCAATTCTTGAGTGTTTGACAATTAGAGACATGCCTCGACACATTGTTATGTGAAGCAATGTGCGTCCAATTCTATTTCCGAAGTTTATTTTGAGTTTATTTTATTTGTTTTGACTTTTATGTTCCATTTTTTCCTTAACTTGACTTGTAGGAGAATATAAGGGTCACTAGGGTTATGATAGTCTATCAAGCCTACCTATCTTTTTACATTAATTATGATCAATTACCTTTGTTGGCTTTCCTGAAATTGTTCCAGAACACTACTAAGTAATATTGAGTTTTTCTCAAGATTACTTTTTATTGTCTTTATTGATCGTATGTCATATCGATTGAGTAAAACAAAGAGTTTGATTCTTCTATTAGTGCATCATATCCGAGAAGACGAATTGTCCATACACTTTATTTTATTATGTTTGATTATTGGAAACCCATAAAAATCCATAAAAAAAAAAAATCATAAAACATACAAATCCTATAATTCCATACTGTGTGTTTATCAAAGAAACCCGCAATGTAAGTCTAACATGGGTTTTATCCATATTATAACCCGTGTAATTCAAGGGATAACAATGAATAAGTATCATGATTAATTTATTTTAACATTGTGCTGACTTCTGATGCGAGCATTTCAACTATGGACAATTAATATTCATCAAGCACGGGAAGAAGAAAAGGGTATCGAAACAATTGTCAAGTATGCAGCAAATGCATGTTGTTTGCTAATATAGAATCTAATAAACAGACTAATACTTTAGTTTAACCTAACTATTTTCGATTGATGTTTGGCTACTTACTCTAGGAAGTGACACTCTTAGACTGGGTTGTGAATCTAATTGCAACTTTGGGAAGATTGTGGTAGACTAAGCACTTAGGCCCCTATGAAGTGTGTGGTTGTGCTTAGTGGGTAGTCGATAGGGGAATTTGCGAGAATAGGCATTCAATTGGGAGCATTATGAAGTTGTAGCGAGTTATACAAGGGAATGAGAATTTATATAAAGTGCTGCAATAGATTGTGCTCGTTGATGTCGATCTATGAAGAGATGAACTGAACAAGACTACTTTTTTCTTTTTGTTTTCTAGCAAGTTTTGGGGACTTGTCAAAACCCTCCTCCGAGATGTGTTATTCAAGAAAGGAACCCTACCTCATTGTTTGGCGAGAGCCATGAGTACCCATGTGCATGTTTGTACTTTCAAGATGATAAAAATGCCTTACTTAAGGACTTTAAATTATATAACTTAATTGGTGGTTGTTACATTAGAATAGAAGCTTGTGACATGCGTATGTGTTTTTGTTTAATGTGCACCAAGTTTCATCATTCATTCTTTCACTATTTCAAGTACTTGTGATGACCTCTGTATGGATGGATATTCATTATAACTCATTAGGTTTTAGGTATGACAAGTTGGATTGGTTGATCCATTAGGTAGCATGACGGTTGATACATTTTTATGAGATGTTGTGAAGAAATTTTTCTATTATTACATGAATTTTTCTAATTGACTATAACTGAAGCTTCAAAGTTATAATTTTCAACATGGGTGTCAAGCCAAACTCTTTCAATTCAAGCAGAATTAGGCTCCCATAATTTGTCCCAGTGAGTTACAATGTTGAAAAGAAGTTTTCTTTGAGAATTTACTATTTGAACAAGTCAATTTTACAAGTTTAATAAAAACCAAACCTTGGAAAAATAGATAGCACTCTGTCATTTTATAAATTAATAACAATTTCCTAATTAAAATCTAATTAGCAACCCACCTAGCTTAATGGATGCCTTACATGTATCACTCAAGTGATATATGGAACTAAATGGCAACACCTTATGTGCTCAAGGCATTATAAAACAAGTCTTATTTTTCAATTAAATGTTACTTGTGACAAAAAAGAAGAAGAAGTAAAAAGTGATGTGCTAGAAATTTGTGACTTATTCCTTATGCTTGAAGAGATGCAAAACTCAAGATTTTTGTCTTTGCTTTAACCTTTTGCATGAATTTGAAGGAAAGGACATTTTTTCTAAGTGGCATAATAGCTTAAGCGACTTACATATGTTGGTTCTAAGTGTGTAACTAAGGGAGGGGTTTGTGAATTAGTCACAAGCAAAATAAAAAACTTTTTCAAACAAAAATTAATTCACTGCTCCAATTAGCTAATCGATGGTATATGGTATTTTAATTTACTTTGCAAACACAAATTTAGTTCAAAAAAATTAACTATGAATGCACAAAAATTGAAAAAAAAAAAAAAAGAAGAAGAAATCACTCAATTATTTATAGAGGTTCCTTCTTGTAAGTCAATCCTCTCTTTAATCTCCAAATCAGGAACCAGATTATCCATATGGTATATTCCACTATATAAAAAAAAAATTATTATAAATAATGTGTCAATCTTGGTCTTAATTCACTTTGATAAGAACTCATGCTAACAGCTAGCTATCTGTTATAGCAAAGCCTATTTGTAATCTACAACTCTCAGTAAATCAAAAGAAATCAAGAATGTAAAAGAAAAAAAATTCCTCTAAGTGTTTGGATCAATAAAAGTAAATAATGATAAATTTAGCACTATTAGTAAGCTTGATTTTAGTCACCTTTTAGAGTAGATAGTTGCCCTTTTCATGTCTTCAAGTATATATCTTGTTGATCCCCAATAGGTAGATAAGAATTAATTAAAATAGGTGCTAGCAGTTTGATATTATCTTATCCTGATATTTTGAAAATATAGAGAATGATCTCTTCTTAATCTTTGAAAATAATGAATTTGACTATTGTTGTAGCTCAAGTGCCTTGTAGATAATCTCTTGATGATACTCCTTCAAAAATATCACAAAGAAATTTGTCCATAAATCACAACTTGTTAGGGTAACATCGATGTACTTTGTCCCCTCATAGAACATCTGATCCTTCGTAAGAAAGATGGCACTCTGACCGTCACAATAGATTCTAATAGACTAAGTCACTTCCAATAGCCAAGTTTGAGCATTGCTTAGACTTAGTGAATGTTCGTTGTTGATTGATACCCTTTATGGGTTTTGTGGAAGAGGCTTAGAATGTTTTATTTTTATGTCGAAGCTCCGGAATTAGTGTCAAGGTGGAGATTGTTGGAGTTTGTGACCCGTTTTCAGTAGCCATTTTTCATAGTCAAATGTATAATGAATGAATATTTGATCATACATTTTTTATTCATTCATTATACATTTAAGAGTCATAATTTTGGCATTTATATAATAAATGAATATTTGACTATACATTTATTATTCATTCATTATACATTTAAGAGACATAATTTTAGCCTTTATTATCGACTAGGTGTATACACATATAAATATGTCTTTTTTAGGGTTTGAAAATGAGAGAGTTTTGATTTGTATTTTGTTACTCTCTCTTTTTTGTTCTCCATTATCGACATATAGTGAATTCTCTCTCCTCTACTGGTGGTTTTTCTCAATTTGGGTTTTCCACATAAATCTTGTGTGTGCTTTATCATTTTTCGTTTTTGCCATTGTTCGTCTTCTAACACAACTGTTAGATTAGTATCCAATTTGAAATACCTCAATTTCCATACAAAATAGGAGAACATATTGTTTCCATCTTCCTTCTAAAATTTGAAGTTCTACGATCTTGAATCTTCAGGTAAACACTTTCCTATGATTTCAAATGAATATAACTTGTTCAATTAAGTCGAGTTTGAGTCATAGGAACTTAGATTTATGACATCTTAAAGCAATCTAAACTAACCAACATGAGTTCTTAAATTTTCTATAGAATTTCAATTGGAAATTAATTCAAATCCACTAGATATATTAACCAACTTAGTGGAGCATTTTGAATATATTATCCAAATACATTCAATTTTGGAGTTAAGCCTTCAATTTGATGAAATCTTTCAACATTAAATTGATATGAACCATTTTGATCGTGATTATTCACATTAGGTTTAACCTTTGCGCGTGACTATCTTCTTGAAATTTTTCCAAATAAGCTCCGAGTTAATCTTTGGGTTGATCTTTCTTCAAATAGATTTCCAAAAAACTTCTAACTTAACCTCAAGGGGCTTTGATAAACATCTTAAACTTCTTTTATTTTCATAAAATTCCAATTAAACATTTGCTAACAACAATAACGCACTTAATAACTTTATTAGTAATCTCTAGCCTTTTTGTTATCATCGGGACTAATAAAGAGAGTACCTGACAACAAAAACCACACAAGATTAAGTTTGTAGTTACAAAGTAGGACATTATTTAGAAAGACAATAGGTATGGACAAAGATTCACTTCTCGACAAAATTTACCAAGTTGAAGTTTAATATTGCCACTCTTACCTATTGCCATAGCTGTAAGCTATCTCCTCTAGTCTCCTAATAGCAGCACATATCTTAGGCTGCAATTGTAGTGTTAGTCCAATAAGACAACTGTTCAGCATTCTATCCATAGTGCAACTACTAGCATAACATCCTTTTGAAGTATTCCTACCACAAAATTTATGTTCTATCTTTTCTTGTTTTGTTGACATAAAGAAATGGCATGTTGTTTTGTTTTAAACTTTTCATGAATTAGTTTTAGAAGTCATGTCCACTCATAATACAAGACGAAAATGGATTGATCATTCTACTAAAGGAAATGTTGTTGCTTTTCAAATAGAAAAGGAAAATGTGAAATTTTAAAGGGATTAAATTCTATCCATCTAAAAGGTTGAAATAGCTAGTGAAATGATTTGGAAATTAGTTTCTAGTGTTAAATTCCATGAAATTGAACTAGAACATGGACTTTATATTATATATATATATATATATTTAAGTAGTATCACTAATAATGTGAAATGGATATCATATTTGTTTATATAATAATAAGTACAAGAATAGCAACTTTCCTAGAGTTTTTTCATAGTTTAGAAGTATTAATAGTTCACCCTTGCTGAAATTTGTTGAAAAAATGTCGTTTTATGTTAAAGTGGTAATTTATTCATATTAAATTTAAGTGTTTTGTGGACATATGTATTTGGGGTATTTCTAATATTAGCTTGCAATAGTTACATGTTAAGGGAAGCATATGATATAATGTTACAAGAAGAGTTCATTATAGGTTGATATGTGCTCTTACAATGAAGTATGAATGCCATTTAATATCATTGCAAATCTAAATTTTTCTGTTCATCAGTAAAGTACACTCATAACAATATTTTCTTATTTGAAATATGGGTAAATAACAATGAAGGTATCAACGTTTCGGGTAAGTTCATTTAAGGTATCAACGTTTCAACTAGTTCAAAAGAGGAATCAACGTTTAGGAATAAATTCATTTAAGGTATCAACATTTTAAGTAGTTAAAAAGATGTATCAACATTTTGCAAAGTGAGTCAAATAAGGTATTAATAATTGACCATTAATTAAAACTCTAGAAACTTAATTGAAAACTAATTGAAATGTTGATACCTTAGATTAACTTTACAAAACGTTGATACCTCATATGACCACTTTGTGAAACGTTGATACCTTTTTTAACCACTTAAAACATTGATACCTTAAATGACCTTACCTCAAATGTTGATACATTTTGGTGTAATTTACCCTTTGAAATATCTACATGTCATGGTATTGGGTGACTTGATGTATAGAGTTTGCAGTATAGGGATGAATATCAGAGACATTAGGGTTGTTTGCTATGCTTATGGCAACATAGTGCAATGGAATGATAGGGTTCATTATGATCAGTAGTCAATTACTTTGGTAATTCTTTCGAGCGATGCAAACTATGTGCAACTTGTGGATATAATATGTGGTCGTTTTAAAACAAATAAGATGAGATAAAGGATTCAGTTGCCTCATAAAGCTTCTATTTGGGATGGTAGTGTTTATTATGAAGATGTTTTAGTGAAAGACAATTATGTTGTGTAGTAGATATTGGGTTTTACATAGAATTTTATGCTAGTGTATATAGAGATATGCAAAAATGAGCTATCAATTGTGAAGGAGACTAATTTAGCATAGAATACTAGGTCCAACGGTCTGGTTGAAAGTTAAGTGTATGAATCATGGACTTTTCTAGTGTCCCAAGAAGTAAGCAATATTTAGCCTCTAGTGTTTAGCTATGAACCAAATGAACCTTGGGTAATGATATAGAATCCAATGCATCTATTAGCACTCATTTAATGATTCAAACGATGAAAATTTTCATGATGATAGTGATGGAGGTGAGGGGTAGGGGGTGGATCCAGGCACTTAGTGAGCCCGATGGCTTGTAAATTATGAATGATTAACGTTGATTGTTGGCTCAAAGAGATATGCGTGCATCAAGAGTTCAAAGCTAGTGTCATTCTTTAAAGAGAGTAAAGGCAGTGGATATGCGACTTCCAAAGATGAGCAACTAATGTTGATGACAATTGGAGTTTAAGTGATGAACTTAAAGTAGGTATGTGGTTTGAGAACACAAATCACATCATTTGAGTAGTGAAGATGAACCACATAATGAACCACCATGACCATGATGTGGCTAAGTAAAATACAAAGGTATAATCGATTAAGTTTATAACATCTAATAGGGGTTGCAAGTGGAGAATTAGAGCATGATTCAAGAAACATGGTAGATGCTTTTAGATCACTAGTTTTAAGTGGCCACACACTTGTTTGAATCCAGTTGTATCTTGAATGAGGTCTAAAACTCCCTATTCTTAAGACATGAGATCTCCAGGCATCGATTTGCAAGTTGTTTAGATATATTATTCAAATAAATCGGATTATGGAGGCAAAGTGTCAAACCATTGAAGAAGTTCATAGCAGCTAGAGCGAATCATATGGCGAACTCCTACACCAACTAACGGTTATATTGAAGGTCAATGTGGTAACAAAGTTTGATAGATACACTGTAGAGTATAATATTACAGGGCATGTTTTCCTATATTAGCTCTCTTGGGCCTTTGGTAACTATATTTAGGCATTTGCAAATTATAGGTATGCAAAACTGAACTTTGGCTTTGTTTTCTCCTACTGATTGCTTGTTCATTGTATTAACCCTTTAACAAGGTCTAAGTGTCATGCATCTATCTTGATTTAATGAACCTACTTGCCTACTACTTAGTAGGTGGAGATACATGGTTGGCTAGGGTGCCCCTTACAAACCCCTAAAATTTTTCATAATCCTTAAAAAAATTCTATAGTTAAATACCAAAACCAAAACCCTGAAAACCAACCCAAGTTAAAACCTTCAAAACAAAATGAAAAATCCAATAATTGTTTGATTCAACATCCGTACGCCAACCAAATCATCTATCAAGATGATATATCCAAATAACAATCAATGACAATATACTAAAACCTTAAACCCTTCGGTAAATTTTAGAATAAAAATTTTCAATTACCACCAAAAGTCAAACGGAGTCAACCTATAACCTTAGACTCAATTAAACAATCCTGGAAACCGAAAAATTTTAAAAAAATCATAAAATAAAATGTAAATTTTGAACCAAAAATATAACATAATCAAAAACCCTAAAATTTTATGACCTTACAAATAAATCAAAAAGCTGAAAGTCAAACCGGAATCCCAAAAGTCAATAAAGTCTAGAACAAACCCTCATGTTTAGATCCGGCAATCTCGTGCTCTTAAATCCTAAGCAATAAAATTGAGATAATTATGGATAATAGTTCGTAATAATATAGGGAAGGTTAAAAATATCATATTCGTTATATTTTAGTATGTTTCGAACCCAAACAAGATAAGTTCTCGAAAAGCGTGTCCTGATGCTTAGAATAGTAAAAATATTCCGATGATACCATTAGATTCGTAATAATACAATGATTTCAAAAATATTAGTTTTATAATTTTTTGATAACAAAAAAATTAGATATCGCATTTTTACGCTTATTTTCTTTACTATTAGTAATTTATTAGTCTTGTTTACTATTCACTATCCTATCTTACACTATTCACAACTGTTCATCTATCTCTACATTTTGGTACCACCTATTCTTACAGCCTATATACCTATTTCTTATAATTTTCTTTTCCCATAAAAATTCTATACTACATATTACTAAACTTCTCTTACACTTTTTTTCTAAAATTAATTTTTAATTATTCTTTTTTTTTATACCATCAATTTTCTTTTCTTTTTCATTTATTCAATCAACTACAATTTTCCTCCAACTTTTCCTATAAATACCCCATCCCTCCTTCACTCTTCACACACATCTCATACACATAACAAAACTCTACCAAAATCATTTCTCAACTTCTGTCTCTAATTTTTCTCTCCAACTTTCTTTCCTCTACATAAAAACCATTTTCCACATATCTCTAACCACATATTCTTACAACCATCACTTTCTTTCTTCATCAAATACATACCTTTAGGTAAAAATATCTTACTCTTATTTTTTCCATGTTATGTAACTTAGCATAACTATGGTGTTATTTCTTAAAGCTCATGTGAGTTATAAAGTAATAATATATTCATATTTTGTTCTTGCACATGCCAAGAATTTCCATTTTTTTTATTTTGCTATCTTATGTTATTATGTTGATATTATTGTGATTATGCTCCTAACCCAACCTTATATATATATTAAGTATATTTATATCTATATATTTCTTAGAGCATAAATGCTCACTAACTCTCACTAACATGCTTTTATTATTTTTATTATTATTGCTTTTTGTTTTCTTTCTTTTCTTTTGCTTTTGGGACCAGTTCATTCTTAGTCTGAGGATACCTTGATGAAGCTAAGGTCTCAATAATTAACCAGAAACCCTTGATGTAGCTAAGGTTCCCAATACTTAACCTTCTTATGCTTATTTACTTATTATATTTCTTTCTATCTTATTATGTATTATTCTTACTCCTTTTTCATTTTACATAATCATATTCATACATGATTAGAATGTTGTTGTCTTAATAAAATAAAAATGGGTTCTCTCTTTAATATAGAAAAGTAAACTAAATTTCTTATCACTTAACAAAGGATTTTTCAATAAAAGACCTAAGTATTGTTTTTAATAAATTCTTTTCAAAAGCTTAGACAAGTTAATCATAAATTTTAAAGTATTAGTAATAAAGATTTCTTCAAATAATAAAAGGAACTCATTTCTTTTATAAATCGGAACTAAATACTCCATAAAATATAATTTTAGCATTAAACTTAAGATTTTAACCCAACCATATCTTTTATAAACTTAAATATATTCATCATAGACTTTGAAAATCACTTACTAAGTGAGCTTCTACAATACTTAATTTTTAATATTGTTATTCTCTTTTCAAAGTTAAAATGAAAATTTTGCTATGTTCTAATGTTGATAATTCTTTATTATGAAAACTTTTCTAATAAATTTATCAAAAAGGATTATGCCACCACTTGATAAATATTAAGAATAAAACAAGTTTTTCAAATCAAGGTAAAATCAACTTATGATTTTAGAAACAAACTTAGAGAAATAAAATTTGTCAAGAAAGTGAAGTTTTAAAAGGGCAAACTTATTTTCTAAAGAAGTAGAAGAATTTAAAAATGAGGGAAAAGCATACATATAACACAACTCCAAATATTAGATAACACCAACAATTTAAGAAAAATTTTGAAAACCTCATTTTTCAATCACTAGAAATAAAATTGATAGATAACTTAAAGGACCAAATTTTTGGAAACTAATTTATCTTTGAAAATTTAGGAAATAAAAATATAAAAGGAAAACACTTATTTATAATAACCCAAAATTTGTAATTTCTTTCAAACCACTTAAAGAGAAAATTTTCAAAGTCCGACTTTTCAAAACCATAAGACAAGTCGTTTACAAAAAATAATTGTTGAGACAACACCAATAGAATTATGCATAAAATATGAGTTTATTTATGTATCAAAAGGATTTTTCCAAACATATACATACCTATATATTTGTTTTAAGGATTTTTGAATGAAGAAAAGTTTGGAAAATCATATTTTAAAAACTGGCAATTTCGTCACTGTTATGTCCCCTTCCATTTCGGGACCAAAATGACCCATTATGATAAAAATAACCTTAAAAATGGATGGATCTTGTCGAGTAGGTAGAAAACGATATATAATATGAGAAATTCCGAGTTAAAATGAGCAAGTTATGGCTATTTTAAGAGTTGCCTCCTATTCGAATTTTAATGCAAATACTAGAATAGAGTTAGAAAGTTTAAGTAAAACTTCATCGAAATACTTATTTCGGGTATTTCTTTTGTTTAAGTAATAAAGCTTGAGAGGATCCATATTCGAAGGACTATTACTAGTAAAGAATTATAGCAAGGATGGCCGAGTGAGTTTATCTTCTACTTTTACGCACTTGTTTATACTTGTAGCTAGAGGCACCAGAAGTAGAAAATAGACAAAAACGGAATATGCATGATAATATTGGTTGAAAGTATTTTAAGTATATAAAGACATGAATTGTTGCTAATTAAATTATGTTTTATTATCATCATAATGGAGTGTCTGCAAATTCTATGATCACCTGTAAATTACTTTAATTACATATTACAAATTATATTAATTGATTCATGCATATCATGTAGTTAGTCTCATTTCATTAGCAACTATGCTCGATGGGACAAGAGTTTGGTAATAGGTTTTTGGGAACCCGCAAATCTGCAAGATGGGTGAATAGGAGCTCGAAAGAACTATTTAAGGATGAACAAATAAGAGCCTGAAAGAACTATTTCAGGATGGACAAATAGTAGCCCGAAATAAACGACATGATTGGATTTCAAAGATGGGTTTCAAAGAGCCTGAAACACCTAATCCCGAATGAAGGGATAAATCCATTCAAACATATGATTTCCGGTAGATCATATGTATTGCTTGCTCACTTGCTTGATGCATTTCATATGCTTGTCTAATAACTTGTTTGAATTTATTGTTACGAGTACATTAATCCAGGAATATTCTCACTAAGCTAGTTAAGCTTACACCCCATTAGACTTTTGTTGACACAAGATCAATACCTCTTTTGCTTGAGGATTTTATATATCCGAGTGAAATTATGTTTTGGGAAGCTTTTGAGGGAAATCCTTTTGAAGATCTTAGAATAGATTTTCCTTAGAATTTTTTGGTTCTAGTATTGTTTATTTATGTAAAAGACTAAGTTGATATTTTGTTCTTTGGAGATTTATCAAGGGAATGCCCCTAAGATGATGTAAAGACCATATTCCTATAATGTTGAAGTTAGATATTTATCTAGATTTCTTGTATGCTATATTTGCTATCTTAAACTACACATCTCACCAGTGTCTCCTATTATTATGATAGGCATCTTACATATGGTGTTGAAGCTTTTGCATGATTTCGGAAAGTCATTCTTAAGTTTTAATATCGTATGTGGCGGACTGTCAGGTCTAGCGTACCCTTTGAGGTGTGACACCACTTATCTGCTTCCACATTGTTAAGCACCACTATTTGGACAGCATCACATGGCAGTTCGACAATTCAATGCATACATGATCCTATAGAGGATATAAGACCCCTACACAAGATAGATTTTCATGGTCGAGTTGAGACAAATTGGACAACATCCCATGCCAAATGATTAAAGGAGTGAGCTAAACATTGAGATTGGCATGTGCAGTTAGATATTACTCCAAGTAGTACATCCACTAACTACCTAACATAGTATCAGGAGATTATACAATGATAAGTTGGTCGATCCAAGGCCATGTTTGCCAGTTTAGAGGTATCATTCTCCACGATTCATCATAGGCAACCTATCCAAATACAAGCAGAGATGATTCACCATCACAATAGCCGACTTGGAGACGTCACCATAAATTATAGGGAGAGGGCAAGATAAGGGGTAAGGCAATTGGCATGACCCCAGAAAATGTCAGGGATGTGTGAATTTGATGAGTTGAAATGTTCATTGTCATATTCTGCTCCATCCATGACATCTCTATTTGGGAGCTTTAGTACTCCCCAACGTACTATGCTAGCTTTGCATAAGAGGTACCTAGCAACTCCTTGTGATAACAAAGGATACGGCCTTACTCAAGTCGATCCCGGTCCCATCCCGATGCATATAATTCCACGATACAGTCCACCAACTAAAGTTTAGGATTGTGCATCTCACTTAGCCAGATACTCAGCTACATCCACAACTAGAGCCATAACGAGGACTTGATTGGGGATTGAAACAATTCTTCACGAGGCAAAGGAGCAAATGGCACCAATAGCTTACTTTTTCACATTTCCTATTGCATTTATTGATGGTTTGCATAGTTTGGCATTGTGATCTTTGAAATTTGGAGTTGTTTTTTATGGAGATAGTAGAATTGGCTGAAAATGGAATTTAGAATTGCCATCTATACATGATAGAACTTGCTCTTGATTTGTGTTCATAGGTTTAAGTGAACAAATGTAAAGTTACGGACAAATTTATTATACAGAAATTGCTGCAAATTGTAGCAGGGTAAAATCATATCGTCAAAATAGAAAATGAAAACACGATTTCAAATACCTATTTTCTAGGTTTTTTTTTTTTTTTTCTCCCCCCACTTCTCTCCAAGAAGCAGCCATATTTATGGGATTTTTTTTATTTAAATACAACTTCTAATTTCCTTTACCTATGAGGGGGCACGAACTGAAACTGCTCTCATGAAAAGTACATATACGAGTTTTTCAGAACGTATACTCAAAATTTATAAACCGCAATCCAATCGACTTAACGATCTTGCTAGATAATGAATTTTTCCTCATAAAAAGATTTAGAATTCCAGATAAATTGAGGACTACAGTATAACACAAATATAAGGATAAACAATTCTTCATATAGAGCCAAGTTACAATATTTTATGAAATGCACCGCAGTCTTGCAAATGTTAAATAGCCAGTATGACCTCTTGTCTCGCAAGTGGGTTTTGCCATGATGGCAGGATTTATATGGTCCTGCTTGTTGCTTACTTCAGTAGTATGCCTTCTTTTACAGGGAGGCAACCCGGGAGAATCTCCATCTTTGCCTTTGCCCAATTTCATCTTCACTTCCCTTACTTCATATGTGCGAAGAAGAATCTCAAAGGTTCTTATATCTACACAAAAGTGCATATTCATTAAGGAAACCTCAAAGCTTCTAGTGAATACTATAACAACGGCAGAAGGCAGGAAGAGTTCTACAAAAGACATATAGAGTTGAATGGGCGAAGAGCGATATGTGGAGTAACATACCAGTAAATTCTGCTCTGAGGGTCTCACATGAACGTTGCACTTGCTCAATGCACGGAGAGAAAGAACATAAAGTCCCATCCGGTTTTAACATTTTGCCTGCTGAAGGTATTGCCAACCAAGGTTGAGGCAAATCCAGAAATACAGAATCAGCCTTACCCACAAAATCAGCAGGGAATCCTTCTCCCTGAATATCTCGAACGCTAACAGTAACTAAGCTGCTTATTCCAGTTTTCTCAAAGTCCTCTCTGCACAGGGGACAAAATAATAGTCGAGGGTTTAAAGAGGAGAGAGGGATTACCAATAAAAGAACTAGTAATTTATGATTTAAGAGATCTATCGTCTAATAATTTATCAGCAGCGACGGGAATCTTCAGCATTTGGTACCAAAGAAGAACAGATTCACTTGCACAATTAGCAAGAAAGAAAAGAACTTGGATTTCCCATGAATTCAAGTGCATGAAACTTAGTGGCAGTAAGTTCAAATAAATACAAATATTTGAAATGAAAGCGATATGCGTAAACTCTTCTAATCCTTACCTAGCTGAAGCAGCCCTTTGATCATGAAAATCAAAGGTATAAACATGACCTTTGGGAGCCACTGCCCGAGCAAGAGACGTAGTCAAGGAACCACTCCCAGTTCCTGACTCAAGAACCAAACAACCAGGAACAATTTCCAAATACATGATTACAAAGCTTATGTCTGCAATATAAAGAATCTGAGTTCTATGGCTCAAGACCAGTGTCCAGAGTTCAGGAGTTGGAGCCAGCAAATAAACAAACCCGCCCTTGTTACTATAAACTTTTGACCCAAACGACTTCCCGATCCAATCTGAATGCTTAAAAACCCCAAAACGGTTCTGAAAAACTGATCCCTCACAGACTTTAACGGCTTTCATAACATCATGTCTCTCATAAACTATCACCAAGTCTCCATCAGCAATTGATCTATCGAAGGCTAGCTTCCTTGAGTCATCTATATTTAGCATTCTGACTTTTTATCAATCAATAAAGCACACACTTACCTGCACAAGCACAAAGAATAAAGATAGGCATTCCAATCTGTAAAAGCATATTGAAAAATTGCTTTGTGCCATCACATTGCAGCAGCAAGCAAGCATTGTTGAAACAATATTAACTCATTATAGATCCATAGCATGAATCTCCAAAGCCATTATAAGTGGACATCTGTCCAAATGTACAAGCTAGGGATAAAGACATTATCAGTGTCTAGACTATTGACTTCTAATAATTTAATATCTAGACCTTATAGTTTGCAATTTAGTGGCTACACTTTCAATTTGGTTGCAATTTAGTGTTTGCACTTTTAATATGATTAGCAATTTAGTGTCTATCTTTTCACTTAATTGCAACAAAATAAAAAATATATAGATGCCAAATAGTGTTTAGTCATAACTTATAAGAACTGGACAGAACAATAGAAATTGAACAGCACTACATAAGGGATATTAGACAGCACAATCCAATTTCACCACGTTTGCCTTTGGTATACACGGTACTGCACAGGATTTTTGTATTTTTACGTTGTCCATTGTTTGATATATATAAGTAAGGCACAAGAATTTTATAAAAGATATGAATTATTTAGTAAAATTGAAATGTCCAATAAGAATAAAATTTGTCGCATCCAACACATGTTATTTTTCTTAAAATTTGTTTGTCCAGTCCAGTCCCAGAAATTTATATAAACCAAGCGCTCTCTCAATGACATGAGATAAAAACATGGGTATGCATTAGAAGGAATTGTAATTAACCAGCAGTCATCCTTTGGAACTGCCACTAAGGCAAATATGATATGAATATTGAGTGCTACCCTGACATCAATGGTTATACTGAGAATCAAGGAGCTAATGTACAGAGATGCAGAAGTCATCACTCAACAGTCAACAGCAGAGCCGCATCCTAACTCTTCTCTTCCTAGTAAACACTCCAGCAAATTTCCAAAAGTGATATCACATAACATCTTAAATAGTACATTGTTGAGAAAAGATTGTCAGCCCTACAGCTCTATAACTCACCGACGAGGCCAAAGGCATCATGAAAATGATACGAGGTTTTCCAATCGAAAACATAAAAAACATTTCGTAAATATCAAGTAAACATTATAATAACGGAAAGATACAGCCCGCCTATTCACCTTACCTCTGGACTGTGGAAGTGGTGGCACCGCGGGTCTGGTGAAGCGGGTGAGAAAGACCAGGAGCGAGAACTCTGGGTTGTCTCTGACGTGGGGGTGCTGATGCACCGTGAGAAAGAGAGAGAGACGGAAGGGAGCAAGAGACAACTGAGTAAAGGACGGGAGAATAAGAAGAGAGGCATAAGGGAAGAAGAAAAAAATAGACTTTAGGGTATTATGATTTTATTTTTTTATAGATACAATCACTAATTAGATTTGATTAAGTGTGTGTTTCAATTATGATATCCTGGTCATTTTACTATTATATTTTAAATATTTTTATATAAATATTTATTAAAAATAAATATCAATAAAATAATAATTTACTCATAAACTGGTCAATAAATATGAAAGAGATAAATTATAAATACATATCAGATACAGAGACAACATGGATAAAAATCTAACAATAACAATAGTTGGCACGTATCTATGATGCTTATGGAAAATATATATATATATATATATTATATATAAAATACTGTAATAGAATCTTAACATATCAAATCTAATTATACAAATTTTCGTAAAATGTTCAATTAAATATCTAAAGTTTTATTTTGAACCATTTGATACCTGAATAAAGTTTTCGTAAACTTTTTTCATATTTGAACTTTGGTTTTGACAAATTTTGTACTTAAACAAAGTCTTTGAGCACTTTGTATATACTCTAAGAAAATTTAATCAAGTGTGAAAAAAGTTCGCAAAAATTTTGTTTAGGTAACAAAACTATCAAAACTATATTTCAGGTATGAAAAAAATCCAAAAGTTTGTTCAGTTACCAAATTCTTCAAAAGCAAACTTGAAGTATCTAATTGAGCATTTTATGAAAATTTAGGACTATCAAAACCCATTAATTGGATTTATTTAAATTTAATATTAAAAACAATTCCCACGCACAACAAAAGATAGACAACATTTGTTGATTCTCTAAATATCTAAGAGTTTTGATGATAACAAAATACTCAATGAACTAACTACTCTATTAGTGTGCAGAATTTTATACAGAATTTTAGTAAAGTGGTTGAGCAAATATATAAGATTGAATGATATTAAATCTTGGACATAAACAAGCTAGATAAGAGTTGTTATACGATATGAGGATTTCGGATGATAAAAAAAAGTACACAGAATGTTTTTCAGAAAGATACTTTAGGTATAAAACAATCCCAGAAACACAGAACCTGTTACAGAACCTTTGGGAGAAACTCAAAGCAACCATTCTGAATTGAAGATAGTTTCCAGAAACACAGAAGTTGTTACAGAACTTTTTCAAGAACTTCAGCTGTAATTCTGAGATAAAGATGGTTACTGTTTATCTTCTCAAACAAGATCTACGTTTATTTATGAAAAAGATCAATAATTTTGAAGACCTAGCTCCGAGAAAATAAGTATATTCGGACATTATACTTATTAGTTCCACTAAAGTTGGATTATCCTAGGGGATCAAATAAACTATCGGATTAATTATTTTTCTATCAAAGAAAGTTTCTGGAAATACAAAAACAGAAGCTACAGTTGATTAACGATAAGATGATTTGAAGTTAGAACAGTTATGTTTTCTGATTTTTCTCAAGATAGAAACAAATAAGTTGGATAATTTTAAGAAAATCAAAATAAGAACAATGTTATCCTTAAGTAGATAACACACGAAGATCACGTTGAAGACCGTGATATCAGCAATCAGCAACAGTTCTTCAGATTCATCTTCAAGATCAACTTTATCAGAAGTTTTCAAACAGAAAACAAGTGGATCATCTCAGATCACGAAATTCAAGCAGATCTTATCTTACTTCAGCATTCAAATTCAAATCTGGAACTAAAGAAAAAGAACGAGATTATCTCTCGAAGAATATCAGCAGCGGTTGATAAATCAATTAAGGATAAGAAGGCACAGATTTTCATCCGAGATTTTTGGGATATTCATCTTATCTCAAGCACAACATGTTCAGAACGTTAGAAGAACATGAGAAGAAAAACAGAGTTAAAAAGAGAAGAGTGAGACGCAGAACAATATATAGAAAAACAAAAACAAAAACAAAAACTAAGAGTTGATTGGACCTTGACCGAGAAATATCAAGAGTTGAAAAAGCACACTTTCTTTACTGTTTCCACGTGCAGAATTGTAGCAATTATTATTGCAATCTTTACATTTGTCTTTTAATTAATTGAAGCAACTTGTTGTTGTCTTCAAGTGAATTAGTTCAATTTCTAGTTTAGGCTCTGTAGATCGATTGAGGCTAGAAGATAGCTGTGAGAATCGAGCAGAGAGAATTGTACAAGCTAGTAATTGATTTTATTGGATATAGTGGAACAAAACCCGAAGGATATCGGGGTCCCGGCTCGGAGCTGGAAGAGTGGACTGACGCACAAGGCGGAACCACTATAAATATCTGCCTGATCTTCTTATCCCTTCTCTATTTATATTTCAGTAATTTATTTTATAGCAGTTTAATTGTTCATATTGTTCTCTTAACTTAAAATCAAAGGGGATTGTTTTTAAAAGGCAAAAATTTTAATTTTCTGAAATAATCAATTCAACCCCCCTTCTTGATTATTTTCGGACCAACAATTGGTATCAGAGCAGGACTCTTTTTAAATTGAGTGATCCAAACAAAATGGCTGAGAACAATATTGCAATTAATAGAGCTCCATATTTTGATGGTTCAAATTATCTTTATTGGAAAATGCGAATGACAACTTATATCAAAGCTAATGATTATGCTTCTTGGCAGGTGATCCAATTTGGAGACAACCCAATAGCAATATCGGATGATGCAAGTTTCACAGATGAAGAGCTAAAGTTGATTGAGAAGAACAATAAGGCTAAGAATCTCTTACTCACAACCATAGCTCCTTCTGAATTTTATCTAATTTCCTCCTGTGAAACAGCAAAGGAAATTTGGGATACTCTTTCAAAAACTTATGAAGGAACAGACACAATTAAGGAAACAAAAATCAATTCATTACTTCAACGTTATGAATTATTTAAAATTAAGTCTGATGAGAAAATTAAAGATGCTTTTAATAGATTCACTGCTATTACTAATGAGCTAACCTCACTTGGAAAGAAATTAGATGATTCTGATCTTGTCAGGAAAATACTTCGAATCTTGCCAAAATCGTGGGATGCCAAAAAGACAGCCATAGAAGAAGCTCAAGATTTAAATAAGCTGACACTTAGTCAGTTAAGAGAAAAGCTGATGGCATACGAGTCACATCATGATACAACTGAAGAACCAGAAAATAGTTCAAAGGCAATAGCTTTCAAAGCCAAAAGAGCTGTTGAATCTGATTCAGAAGAGGATAGTGATGACGAAAATATTAACATGCTTACAAGGAGATTCAACAAATTCTTGAAGAAAAAGAAAGGTAAAAAGTTCAAAAGTTTCAATAGATCTAACAAATTTGATGCAGGAAAAGCTATAAGGACAAAGAAGAAAAGAAAGAGAAGAAAGAAATTGTGTGCTATGAATGTAAAAAACCGGGACATATTAAATATGAATGCCCTGTTTTAATCAAAAAGATCGAAAAGTTCAAGAAGAAAAGTCGAGCAATGATGGCAACTTGGAGCGATTTGGATGAGTCAGAAGCTGAACCAGAAGTTATAAGTGATAATGAAGAAGAAGCAAACCTATGTCTCATGGCTACTTCTGAGGTAACTTCTGAAACTGATGATGAATCAATTGAAGATGATATGATTGCTGAAATGGAAAAACTTTTAAAAGCTCTTAAGAAAGCTGATTTAAAAATTGCTAAATATGACAATGAGATAAAATCATTAAAGAATGAAAAAGATGCATTAAAGCAAACCAATTCCTTGCTTGCCGACGAAAATGATATTTTGAAGAGTGAAAATGAAAAGTTTTTTAAGGATAATGAAAAGCTAAGAAAAGATAATAACTTGCTAAAAGATGAAACAAGTGTTTTGAAAGTAAAAATTGATGAATTATCGAATTCAATAAAGAATACGTTCAATAAGTTCAATGAAAGTGATGAAAAGCTAAAAATGTTGATTTCATCACAAAGATTGTCATGTGAAAAGCATGGTTTAGGTTATAATTATGGTTTAAATTCAAATACATCTAAGAAAACTATATTTGTGAGAGCTAAACCAATTGTAAATATGGAATCAAGTGTTAAAAAGATTGATTATAAAGCAATACGTGGAAAAGAAAGTACGTTCAAAAATCCAGAATGAATTCCAGAAGCGATTTTGAAAGAAAACATTCTTATGGAAATCATATCAGAAGATATTCCAGAAGCTATTACAGAAGTTATCCGAGACAAAATAGTTGGAGACAAGTAAAGAACAGGTATTGGAATAATAATAAGAATAACACATATACATGTTTCTGTTGTAATAAGATTGGTCACATAGAAAAGTATTGTTATTATAAAAGAAACAAGCTCAGTATTCAGCAAGTAAAACAAAGGGATGAAACGAGCTTGTCTTTCAAAGGACCCAAACTTGTTTGGGTTCCTAAAAAGGTTTAACCCTTTTATTTTTGCAGGAACATGAAGCTAAAATCAATGGAACATGGTATCTTGATAGTGGATGTTCCCGACATATGACAGGAAATGCTTCATTGTTCAATAGCATAACATGGGAAGAAAAAATATGTAAAATTTGGAGATGACAGTAGAGGTAAAATTATTGCAACTGGAAATATTGGTATGTCACCTCATACTATAGAAAATGTTTATTTAGTAAAAGGCTTGAAACATAACTTATTGAGTATCAGTCAGTTATGTGATAAAGGATATAAAATGGTTTTTGAAAAAGATAAATGCTTTGCATTTAGCGAAAATGGTATAAAATTATTTGAAGGTTTTAGAAAGAAAAATATATATTTGATAAGACCTAATAAAATGGAGGATGCATGTTGCTTGTTATCTATGAATGATCAGATCTTTGTTTGGCATAAACGTTTAGGACATGTTAATTTTAATCAATTAGAAAAATTATCAAAAAGAATATAATAAGAGGTTTACCTAAAATAAGTATTAAACAGGATGTGAAATGTGATACATGTTTAAAAAATAAAATGGTATCTGTTACATAAAAGTAAAAATGTGATAACACTAGAAGACCTCTTGAGTTGTTGCATCTTGATTTGTTTGGGCCTACTAGAACTCTTAGTATGGGTGGATGTAAATATGGATTTGTTGTTGTAGATGACTATTCGAGATATACTTGGGTTATGTTTTAAGACATAAAAAGGATACATTTGATTCTTTCAAAAATTTGCAAAACAAATACAAAATGAAAAAGGAGTTTCCATAATTAGTTTACGAACTGATCATGGAACAGAGTTTCAAAATTCAGATTTTATAAATTTTTGTGAAGAACATGGGATATCTCATAACTTCTCAGCTCCATATACACCTCAACAAAATGGAGTTGTAGAACGCAAAAATAGAACTATACAAGAAATGACTAGATCTATGTTAAATGAAAGTGGTGTTGCTGAGTATTTTTGGGCAGAAGCTGTGTCTACAGCTTGCTATATTATCAATCGAGTATATATTCGGCCCATGACAACAAAGACCGCTTATGAATTGTTTCGAGGTAAGAAACCTACTGTTTCATATTTTCATGCTTTTGGATCTAAATGTTTTGTAAAAAGGAATGTTCACAATCTTGGTAAGTTTGATGAAAGATCTGAAGAGGCAATATTTTTAGGATATTCTTTAAATAGTCGTGCTTATCGTGTATATAACAAATCCTCAAAAATTGTTGAAGAATCAATTAATGTTAAGTTTGTTGAAGATACAAAAGATGATGAGTCAGATGAAGAAAAGGATCTCAATCCTAAAACAGAACCTAGTACAGAACCTATATCTGAAGTATATCTAACCTTCCGAAAAGAAGACAGAAGCAAGAACAGAAGGTAGTTCAGAAATTGTAAGATCTGAACCAGAAACTTCTAAAGGTTGGAAATACAAGTCTGCTCATCCATCTGAACAAATAATTGGTAATATACAAACTGGTGTCCAAACACGAGGTAAGTTACAAGAGTTTGAAAATCATTTTGCTATGTTATCTGAAATTGAACCTAATAATATTGAAGAAGCTTTAAATGATAATAGTTGGATTGATGCCATGCAAGAGGAATTAAATCAATTTCAAAGAAACAATGTATGGAATCTTGTACCTAAACCTGAAGGAAAATCTGTAATTGGAACTAAGTGGGTATTTAAAAAAAATTAGATGAAAACGGAAAAATAAGTAGAATAAAGCAAGATTAGTAGCTAAAGGATATTCACAAGAAGAAGGAATTGACTTTGATGAAACATATGCACCTGTAGCTAGATTAGAAGCAATTCGTTTAATGCTTGCATATGCATGTTTCAAAAATTTTAAAGTTTTTCAAATGGATGTAAAAAGTGCATTCTTAAATGGATTTATAAAAGAAGAAGTATATGTTGAACAACCCCGGTTTTGAAGATCCTATTAAACCAAATTATGTCTTTAAATTAAATAAAGCTTTGTATGGTTTAAAACAAGCTCCAAGGGCTTGGTATGAAAGATAAGTCTGTTTTTAATTTCAAAAGGTTTTCAAAGAGGAACAGTTGACACAACATTGTTCTTAAAAACTTATGAACAAGATATTTTGGTTGTGCAAATATATGTAGATGATATTATATTTGGTTCTACTAATGAAATATACTGTCAAGATTTTGCAAAGAATATGCAGGCAGAATTTGAAATGTCAATGATGGGAGAGTTGACATTCTTTCTTGGACTACAAATAAAACAAACAAAAGAAGGAATTTTCATACATCAAGAAAAATATACTAAACAAATTCTGAAGAAATTTGGGTATGAAGGATGTAAAGGAGCTGCAACTCCCATGAGTACTTCAACAAGGTTAGATTCTGATTCTAATGGGAAAAAGGTAAATGAAAAGTTATATAGAAGTCTCATTGGCTCTTTATTGTATTTAACTGCATCTAGACCTGATATTCCTTTAGTGTGTGTTTATGTGCTAGATTTCAAAGTGCACCAACAGAAACACATTTGACAGCTGTTAAAAGAATTTTCAAGTACTTGATAAATACTCAAAATTGGCATTTGGTATCCTAAAAATCAAATTTTTTTAATAGGATACTCAGATGCAGATTATGCTGGTTGTAAAATTGATAGAAAAAGCACATCTGGTACTTGTCAATTTTTAGGTGACAAATTAGTTTCCTGGTCTTCTAAGAAACAAAATTCTGTTGCCTTGTCTACAGCTGAAGCAGAATATGTTTCTATTGGTAATTTTGTGCACAAATGCTTTGGATAAAACAACAGTTAAAAGATTATGGTTTATTTTTCAAAAATATACCTATTAAATGTGATAATACAAGTGCAATAATCTAACAAAAAATCCAGTGCATCATTCTAGATCTAAGCACATTGAAATTCGACATCATTTTATTCGTGATCATGTAATTAATGGTAATATTGTTGTTGAATTTGTACCATCAGATATGCAATTAGCTGATATTTTTACAAAACCGCTTGAAAAATTGAATTTTGAATTTATAAGGAATGAAATTGGAATTTGTAATCCTTTTTATTGAAAATGATATCATATAAATTAGTATCTTAAAGTTTATTCACTGACAATGATAATCGAAGATTATTAATAAAAAGAAAGAGGAAGACATTAATTGTTTGCAAACTTCAGTACGGGAACTCGTAATTTTTTGGCGCTCAACGTTCTGTCCTTTCATCTTCTCAATACTCTGTCTTCTTAAGTGTCATCCTCGCTTTGGTTTCATAATTTCTCCTTTTCATTTCAAGAAAACCCTAAGAAACCCTTGCAGCAACTCTCTGTTCAACATGGCTCCTCGCAAATCTCAACGTATCACCAACAAAAAATTCAAAACCGTACATCCAAAGATCCTATCTCTATTCAAGATACACAATCCTCCGATTCTCAACAAACCCTCTCTCAATCAGTTCATCATCTAGGGTTCGTGAAGAACGAACTAAAAACAAACACAATCTGAACAGTACTCTCCACCATCTAAAGAAACAGCGAAAAAGAAAAAATCCAAGGAAAATGTGTCACAAAGTTCTGACCCAGAACCTATGTCAGAACCTGTGATGAAGGTCAAGAAAGTGAAAACTTCCAAAGTTTCCTCCAAGAAAAGGAAAGAAGTACCTTCACCGTCAAAGGAACAGACTCCATCCAAAAGGAGCAAGACAGTCAAGGAACCTGAGATAAATGTCCATATAAGAAGGTAAAAATCCATGACTGTGCCTTTATTGATTTTGAATATTTTAAGAGGAATGGATTTTACTGGAATAAATGGCTAGATAATGTTGGTTCGGAAGTTATGTAATCTGACTGGAGATGTAATTGGAGAAATGATAGAGGAATTTTATAGGAATTTGAGGTATGTCGATTCTAGGAGCTTGAAGTCAAGGGTTCAAGATGTGAACATAACAATCACGTGATGATTAATTAAATGTTTTGGTTTGAAAGATTGTCATGATGATAATACTGTTGTTTCTTTGAGAAGAAATGATATTTTTCTAGAATAAATGGAAACGTTGGACAGTTTCCTGATGATGACGTGTTTGTATATGAATTTGAACTAGTCGTTAGAATGCTCCACAAATTGTGCGAGAGTGTATCCTTCCTCGCAAAGGGAGTTCTACGACAGTGACAAAAGATGATGGATTGATTATCCTGAGTATGATGCAGAAGGTTAAGATAGATTTAGCCAAGAGAATTTTGAAAAGAATTTGGAAGGAACAGGAGTACAGGGTATATGGGAATGTTCTTATGGAAATATTCAAATATAAAGGAATTTCCTTTCCTAAGAAAATAAAATTTCCTATAGGTCTAAAAAGAATTGGAGAGAAAAGCATGCATCACATGCAAATTAGACCTTATAAGAAATTCTGGTATGCTGTTGATGGTGCAATTTACTTGCACAAGAAACATAGGAAAGAAATTAACTGGGACAAGGTTAAGGCAACAGTTGAGGGGGAGCAAAAACCAACTCCAGAAGCTTCTCCAGAAGTTTCATTGGATGAGGGAGCTGATCAAGGAAAGCACAGGGCTGGTAAAGAACCAATGAAAAAGAAGGAAAAGAAAAGATATAAGCCTATGACTGGTGGCAAATTTCAGATAAGGGAAAGTTTGCAAATAGATTCTTCCTCGGACAGTGAAGATTCTTTTCCAGAGGGTCCAGGAGAAGCATCTTCCTTTCAATCTAAAGATGCTTTCGCAAAGATGCTGGCAGCCTCTCTTGAGTCTTTTAAACAGGACTTTACAAAATTCATTTCTTCAGAGATCAAGACTCAGATATCCTCTTTGCAACAATCCCAACCTCCACCATCAAGGATGCCTTCTGATTCAGCACGTTCATTCTGTCGATCTTCACCACCTGAGCAAGAACCTGTTCCAGAAGCTGTCACGACTGACACTTCAATTGATCATGGTTCTCCTCGATCTGGTCAACCCTATGAGCCCACTCCTCCAAACTTAAGTCTTGTGCCGTTTATCCCTCTTGATGTGCTTCAGCATCCAGCAAATTATCTCACTCCACCTCCACAACATTTAGCTGCTCAATCTCCTCTTCCATCCAATTATCGTAGGCGTGTGAAAAGAACAGCTCGAAAGTCCACAAAAAGACCTAAAAAGCATTAATTTTTGTTATGTTTTCCTTGTTTGCGATATTGTTTTAATTTCTGTTTGTTGATATTTCACATCAGACCTGTGATGTAATTTTGCTAGACTTCTTTATCAACTTTTCATATGGTTCCTCCTCATTTTGCTGATAACAAAAAGGGGGAGAAAAGGTTGATGATATAATATGAATGTGATGAATTTCGAATTATATTCCTATGTGTGATGACTTTGTGAATGTGTTATGAATGAATGTTTGATTGTTTTGTTATCATCAAAAAGGGGGAGAATGTTGATTCTCTAAATATCTAAGAGTTTTGATGATAACAAAATACTCAATGAACTAACTACTCTATTAGTGTGCAGAATTTTACAGAATTTTAGTAAAGTGGTTGAGCAAATATATAAGATTGAATGATATTAAATCTTGGACATAAACAAGCTAGATAAGAGTTGTTATACGATATGAGGATTTCGGATGATAGAAAAAAAAAGTACACAGAATGTTTTTCAGAAAGATACTTTAGGTATAAAACAATCCCAGAAACACAGAACCTGTTACAGAACCTTTGGGAGAAACTCAAAGCAACCATTCTGAATTGAAGATAGTTTCCAGAAACACAGAAGTTGTTACAGAACTTTTTCAAGAACCTTCAGCTGTAATTCTGAGATAAAGATGGTTACTGTTTATCTTCTCAAACAAGATCTACGTTTATTTATGAAAAAGATCAAGAAAATAAGTATATTCGGACATTATACTTATTAGTTCCACTAAAGTTGGATTATCCTAGGGGATCAAATAAACTATCGGATTAATTATTTTTCTATCAAAGAAAGTTTCTGGAAATACAAAAACAGAAGCTACAGTTGATTAACGATAAGATGATTTGAAGTTAGAACAGTTATGTTTTCTGATTTTTCTCAAGATAGAAACAAATACAAGTTGGATAATTTTAAGAAAATCAAAATAAGAACAATGTTATCCTTAAGTAGATAACACACGAAGATCACGTTGAAGACCGTGATATCAGCAATCAGCAACAGTTCTTCAGATTCATCTTCAAGATCAACTTTATCAGAAGTTTTCAAACAGAAAACAAGTGGATCATCTCAGATCACGAAATTCAAGCAGATCTTATCTTACTTCAGCATTCAAATTCAAATCTGGAACTAAAGAAAAAGAACGAGATTATCTCTCGAAGAATATCAGCAGCGGTTGATAAATCAATTAAGGATAAGAAGGCACAGATTTTCATCCGAGATTTTTGGGATATTCATCTTATCTCAAGCACAACATGTTCAGAACGTTAGAAGAACATGAGAAGAAAAATAGAGTTAAAAAGAAGAGTGAGACGCAGAACAATATACAGAAAAACAAAAACAAAAACTAAGAGTTGATTGGACCTTGACCGAGAAATATCAAGAGTTGAAAAAGCACACTTTCTTTACTGTTTCCACGTGCAGAATTGTAGCAATTATTATTGCAATCTTTACATTTGTCTTTTAATTAATTGAAGCAACTTGTTGTTGTCTTCAAGTGAATTAGTTCAATTTCTAGTTTAGGCTCTGTAGATCGATTGAGGCTAGAAGATAGCTGTGAGAATCGAGCAGAGAGAATTGTACAAGCTAGTAATTGATTTTATTGGATATAGTGGAACAAAACCCGAAGGATATCGGGGTCCCCGGCTCGGAGCTGGAAGAGTGGACTGACGCACAAGGCGGAACCACTATAAATATCTGCCTGATCTTCTTATCCCTTCTCTATTTATATTTCAGTAATTTATTTTATAGCAGTTTAATTGTTCATATTGTTCTCTTAACTTAAAATCAAAGGGGATTGTTTTTAAAAGGCAAAAATTTTAATTTTCTGAAATAATCAATTCAACCCCCCTTCTTGATTATTTTCGGGACCAACAACATTACAAAAACAAATGGTTAATGATGAAAATAGTATATGAACTTTCACAAAAAAAAATAATTAAGTACCTCAAGTTTAGTTTTGAACTGTTTTTGTTGATATTTTTCATATATGAAGTTTGGTTTTGACAATTTTGATACATGAGCAAAGTTTTTGTTGACTTTTTTCATATCTAAAGTAGGTGAAATGAGGTATGAAAAAAGTTCATGAAAAGTTTGTTCATATACCAAAATTATCAAAACACAATTTCAGGTATGAAAAAAGTCAATGAAAATTTTGTTCAAATACCAAATTGTTCAAAACCAAACTTCAGATAAATAATTGTTCTTTTTATAGAAGTTCACATACCATTTTCATCATTATCCCCAAAAATAAATATCCTAGCAATATGTACTTTAAGCTCTCATAATAATACCACCAAAGTCCCCATCTCCAATCCCACAATTTTTCTTCTTTTTTCTTTTTTATTTATATCACTTTATTTGAAAATATTGCCATAATGAGAGACAAAAGATTTAAAAAAGAAAAAACAATTAAAAAAGAAAAAATCTAAGATATAAAAAAATGTACAATTGATATTATTATTATTATTATTATTACAACAACAATTTATCTTTGCTTATAGGGCTACAAATTTTTTTAAAAAAAAAAGCAACTCAAAATCATAATTTCTCCAAGTCACATGGAAGAATTAAACTAATTATGAGATTTATATTTTTTGTTATTAATAAGAGTAAAAGAATGAATTGATTAATCTATCAATACATGATCAAATAAAGAATGATGAGAAAAATAATAAACAAAGATTTTAATGAAATTAGATTTAATTAAATAACATAAATAAAAATTACTAAGAATAGCCAAGGAAAAAGATAAAAATAAAAACCCTTATAACCTATTCAGTTCATATGAATAGTTATTCACTTCCTTCTCGTATTACGTAATGGTTCTATTACGTGTTTACTTGAAAAAGATCAACCTATGTCCTTACACAAGTCAATTTCATCGACGATATCTGAACTTTTTCCATTTTTATAAAATTGCACCAAAAAAAAGTTTAGCTACAAGAAAATACCTCAACTTTTTAAATATTTCACCCACAGCACCTATAGACGAATTTTATCCATTTTTCCGTTCAATTGCTGACGTGACAAACAGACTTAATTAATATATTATTTTTTCCATCCACGTCAACATTTTTATATTTTTCCCTTTCTCTCTCTCTCTCTCTCTCTCTCTCCCCCCCCCCCCCCCCCCCCCCCCCCCCCCCCCAATCTCTCTCCTTCTTCTTCTTCTGCTTCTTCTTCTTCTTCAAATATTCTTTAAAAAAAAATACTAAAATACCAAAAATCATAATCAAACTTCAAATAAAATATTAGAAAATCAAACTTCAATAGAAAAAATTATTAATCTCAACAAACCAATTTCAAGTATCCAAACTTCTACACTCTGTCTCTAAAAACTCCATAACCATGAAGCTTTCTTTCTTTAATAAATTTTGATTATGATTAAATTGAATCACCATATTGAAAAAGAGTAGTAATGTGGTTTATGCTTGTTTTGCATGGCTGGCCTGGGTTTTCTTACTGATGCTATATTGTATTCTATGTAGGCCTTCTCTCTATTCTTTTTCTTCTTCTTCTTGCTTCTTCCTTTCCTCCTCCTTCTTCTTCTAATCTTAACCCAAATAAAAAGTAATAATCAAATCAAATGTGAAAAACAAGAAATCCTAATTCTTAATCAATTGCTTCATTCTATAATCATAACAACACAATTGATTAGAAAAATGAAAAAAAAAATTCAAAATGAATACGAATATAAAGTGATTAAGGTTTTTCAATGGCTTTATATGCGAAAAAAGGAGAGAGAAAGCAAATGCAGGAAAATTAAAAAATATATAAAAAAATCAAAACAATATATGTGCTTCAGCTAAAGCATATCTTTGTTGCATAGCTTCATCTACATATGTACATCTCTCCTTGCATAAAACAACTACAAGAAGATCATCAAGTTTTGAACTTGCACAACCTATTAATTTAAAGGAAAAATATTAAATCTTTTTAAGTAAAGTTTAAAACTTTAATGGATAAATCGAGGGAAAAAGGGGTCTTTACAAGTTTATTTGGTGAATTTTAATTCTAGAGTTCATTTTGATATGTAAAATCATGAAGAAGGGGAACTTCTTTATGGCAGAGTGGTGTCCGGCTTAGCAATTGCTGATAAAATTATAATTCTCCGAATACAGAGAAGATCCACAAAATGTATTTTTTCTATATATTTTTGTAATGAGCTATTTCCTTTTATAAGTAAGGAGATGCTCTTTCTGTTACATTGTGAATATATTGCCTCCTGACATGTATACTGTATTTGTAACAATATTCTAACAGAATAGTAACAATTTAAAAACAGAATATTCGTAGGATTCTTATACTAATCTAACTAAATTATTAGGAGACCAGCCCATCACAATAACCGCCCATATCTATCTTACTAGTACCCAGATTGGTCCGACCCGCTGTTACATAATTTACCCACCCGGATCTCCTTTTCATTCTACGGATCTTCTTTAATCTTCTTCTTGTCTTCGTACTTTCCTGAACCAGTTCCATTCCCATTCCCTTCCTCGCCCGTGGAGCCTTGACCTTCTTCCACCATGGCTTTTACCCCCACATCACAGAGGAGGAACTAAAGAAGAAGAAGAAGAAGAATTGTGTGTTTTTTTCATGAAAAAATTCATGAGAGAAAGAATGGAAAGGACAAAGTGGGAATATTTTTATTTCGACACATTTACACGTACCTTTTTTTATATTTTTAAGAAGAAGAAGAAAATGAGGAAGAGGAGGAAGAAGAGGGGAGAGAAAGAGAGCTAAGAGAGAAATAGAGGAAAGTCAAAAAAGTATTTAAAAATAATAAAAAAACCATGTATGATAGAGAAAACAATATTTTAGTTGGATTGTTTGCAACCATGTAGGATAAGGAAAACAATATTTTAGTCAGATGAAAGATTCAAAAACTTCATGTATTTGCTTATAGTGAAATTTTCTTTAGGTACAATTCTATAAAAATAAAAAAATTTCAAGTACTGTGATTGAAATTAACCTGTCCTTACACCTATGAATTTTCATCCAACCGTTTTTTTTTTCAACTTTGTTATAAATACTTTTGTTTAAAATATATCATGTTAGATTCTCTTAAAATAGGTTTTGATGATAACAAAAGTGTAAAAAGATTACTAACAAGTTTATTAAGTGTTGTAGTTTTAAGTTAAAGAGAGAAAGAAAAGATGAATAGCATCATGTATCCAAAAGGTCATCCAAAAGTTATCACAGAAGGTTGACAGTATTTGACAGCAAAAAATGAACATATCAGGATTCTTTGAAATATATAAAGAAGATTATCCAGAGGATACTCCAGAAAGTTGTATCAGTGAAACTAAAAAACAAGAGTTATTATCTGATTACAAAAGACTATCCAGAAGATATTTCAGAAGATATATATCAGAAAGATGAAGATGAAAGTTTCAATAAGTTATCCAGAGGAATGTCTAGAGGATTATCCGAATTAATTTCTTGTTTAGGACAATAATTGAAATCAATTCCTTAAATAAGGTCAAAATGGAAATAATTACCAATTTACCATGCCAAAATCACATTTTTATCACAGAATATACAAGTGAACAGTAAATGCACGTATATTGCATCTTTAAAACGCGATATACACGTGCATATCACGACTATAAAATGCGATATATATTTGACGTACGAAGTAATATCTCGATTATTAATCGCGATATCCGTACAAAATACTTATATCGCGATTATGCGACCATAGTAAAACATTAAATCGTGATTCTTTTGCGCGATTTTTGTTGGTCCTAAATAATAATCAAGAAAGAGAGTTGAATTGATTATTGCAAATTTTTGCCGTAAAAAATTAATCCCCTTTCAGTTTTGAAAAATGAGAACAATATATCAATATGAAAAATATGAAAATAAATTGTGTAAAATTAAAAGGATAGAGAGAAGAAAATCAGGCAACGATTTATAGTGGTTCCGCCTTGTGCGTCAGTCCACTCTTCCAGCTCTAAGCCGAGGACCCCATTATCCTATGGGTTTTGTGCCACTATATCCAATAAGAACAAATTACAAGCTTGTGCAATTCTCTCTGCTCGATTCTCACAGCTATCCTCTAGCTACAACCGATCTATAGAGTCTAAACTTATAATTGAACTATCAACTAAGAAGGCAACAACACGTTCCTTCAATTACAAAAAGAAAAGAAATTTTCGAGATCAAAAAGCAAAAAGAAAGATGGCAAAGAGATCAACTCGCTTGTTGAACCGTAAGAAATTATGAATATTCTAGGCAAAATGAAACTTCTGGGTTTTGTTTTGTATATACTGGGTAAGAAAAAAGAGCTTCTTCTTTTTTGTGCGTGAATAGTATCAGCTCCTCTTTTTTTTTTTACTTTATTTCCATCATCATCTTTTTCTCTCTGTCTTATGTATAATATATTCCTTCTCCTTAACGTTCCAAAAGCTGTTTGGAAGATAGATAAGCTTTCCCAAAAATCTTGGTTAAAAATCTTTTGTTCCTTATCTCTTTTTCAAATTTGAATTCTTCTGTTTCTTCAATCGGGTAGAAGATAAGATGAGATATGTTTCTTCCAAATATTATGGTGACATTTATTTTGATTTGAAATTTGAAAACCGAAACTGATTCATCATAATCTGATCTTCTTCTTCTTTATCTAAACCAAAAGTAGATAACGTTCCTTTTTTTTTTTAACTCACACATAAATCCCATAAAAATAGTTAAGTGATAGACTTATCCTTATCATGAAACATTGTGGATACTGATATTTCACTTGTCTTGAAGGAGAAAAACGTGCAGCAGCTGTTCAAAGAAGTTATGGTACTGTTCATCAAGATTTTTCTTCCATTTGTAGAGAGAGAAACTTGAGATAGTCTTTAAATCCCCTTGAATATTAACCAACTTAGGTGGAACAAATGAGTATATTACCCAAATAAACTTATTTACTCGGAGCTAGGTCTTCAAGATTTATTTTGGTGCCGAACCGGAATGATTTGCATCAAGTTGAAGAAGATGAACAGTGAAAACACGTGATATATAGCTGCTATAAAAAGTGCGAAAGGTTTTGTGAAAGGTTCTGGTTTTCTAGAAAAATCCTTTATACTTAAAGCAACCTTCTGGAAAACATTTTGGATTCTGAATACTCTTCATCATTTTTCTTCTCTCTTTAACTTGATACTACACACTTAATAAACTCATTAGTAATCATTTTTACTCTTTTGTTATCATCAAAACCTATTTTAAGAGAATCTAACAATATTTATATGAAATTGCATATCCTATTTCTTGAACACGATTTTGCAACTGGAAATTGGTAATTAATTTTATCCAAACGGTATATTAGTAATTATTTTGTATAGGAACCTTAGACATGTATTGGACTCGGATTATCCAGAAGATCACCATTATCCAGAAGGTCACCTGCAATTTTTGACAGTTACCTGGTATCACGTGAATTTACTGGTCATCTTCCCAAACTCGACCAAATTTATTCCAGTTCAGTACAAAAAAGTATCTTGAAGGCTTAGCTCCGAGAAAATGAGTTTATTTGGAGACAAGGTTTGCGAAATATCCCAGTTGTTGCATAACCTTTAGAATTAACGTTTGGCCTCTTTTTCCTCTTGAAGATCACGATCAACAACAACAACATCAGCAATAAAAGTTCTTCAAGCCTTATCTCCATCAAATAAACGAATTAGAAGGAATTTAAATATTAGTCAGCCAAATTTTTATCACGAAAATCCAAGAACAATTATCTTCTTCTTTCCATTATAGAAATTCAAATTCGACAAGCAAAATCAGAAACAAAACAAGAAAAAGAAAATATAACTTCTACCTATATGAATTTCCAAAAGTCTTTTGAATTTTAAAAAGGAGATAAGATATACAAGAATTGAAGAAAAGGATAAGGAACAACGGATATCATCCGAGATCGTTGGGAATCTTATCCATCAATTTTGAACGTTGGAACTGGAATTCAAAATTTACAAAGAATTCACCACAAGATATTATATACTCCACAGGAAAACAGAAAGAAGAAGCGAACCCACGTAATTTGCTAATTCTCTCTGGTCTTCAAAACTGATATTACTCTCTCTCTCTCCTCTGAAAAATACGACGCTGCTTTAAAGAGAAGAAAACACTCTTGTTCGCATATTATATTTTTATGAGCTAAATTTGTGCAAATTTTTCTTTCATTGCAATCTTACGAGTACATTCTTTTATTTGTAAAAGAAGGAACGTGTTATTCCCTTATTAGTTGATAGTTCAATTACAAGATTAGACTCTGTAGATCGATTGTAGCTTGAGGATAGCTGTGAGACGAGCATAGAGAATTGTACAATCTTGTAATTTGATTTGATTGGATATAGTGGAACAAACTCGTAGGATAACGGAGTCCTAGCTCGGAGTTGAAAGAGTGGACTAACGTACTATGTAGAACCACTATAAATCGCTGCCTAATTCTCTAAACTTTATCTTTTTAATTTTCGCAATTTATTTTTATAATTGTTTACTTGTTTATATTGTTCTCCTATATGAAACCAAAGGGGAATTAATTTTTGAAAGGCAAAAATTACTATTTTTATTAATAATCAATTCAACTCCCCTTCTTGATTATTGAAGTGGGACCAACATATCACATATACAATTATCCTCTCTCTGTAATAAAGACAATGAGCATTATAAATATTTTACCTTTTACTCCAATAATTACTTATTTTATTTTTTACATTAAAGCTTCGTTTTTTTTCTTTTCTTTTCTTTTCTTTTTAGGAATGTATCTTTTCCTTTTACTATGTTTATTTGAAGAAAAATAAGATAATTATCTAAAAATATTTTCCCTTGTTATGGAAAACACAAAACCATTCATAACTTATTTTTTGAAAAGCAACTTATAGAATGTAAGAACTTAAGTCATTTTTTCATCAATTTATAAGTTATGTTTACCAAACATTTATTATTCAAATACATTTATCTTCCATTTAGATAGATTTATTTCCCATTATAAAATAGGGTACGTTACTTTAAAAATCACAACATTTATGGTAAGTTTATTTTAGGTTACAACGTTTCAAGTAATTCTTTTAAGATCACAATGTTTAAGGAAGTCAATCAATTGAGGTCACCATAGGCAAGTGTCACAACATAACAAATTTTCTAGATTTTAATAAAATTTTTCTCTCATAGATGCATGTCAATAGTGACCTCAATTGACTTATTTCTCCAAACATTGTGGCTTCAAATGAATTTACCTTCAAACTTTGTGCCCTTCTAGTATAATTTACTCTTATGAAATATGTATTTTTTATTTTTAATATTTAAAATATGGATTGCCTTTATACAAATAAAGGAAAACTATTTTCATAAAATTATCTAAACATTTAAACTATACTATTTTTCAGGAAAACCTTTTTAAGGAAAAATGTATTCCATCAACAAATAGTTTTTATCAAAACAAACAAGATCTAAATGAACATTGTAATAGCTATTACAGTCATATTGTTTTCCTATTGGGTTGAAATTCATTTCCACCCCCTCCCTCTAATTTGACTAGGAAATGTTGCAATAGATGGAAAATGGTATGGATTGTTACCCTAATTTCTTCTTTTTTTTTGGCCCGTTCTTTTCGTTTTACACTATATATTTTAATGTTTTTCCATAACATTGGATCTATACTTATATTATATTACAATAATCACAAGTAATATATTTGTCAAAAATTAAAATACAAGTTACTCACTTGTAAAAGTATCAAAACATACGTTGTATTTTAATAATTTTCTCATAAAATTAAAGCACACTTTCATGTTTCTCTTTTTAGCAAATCACTAAGTAAGATTTGGATTTCAAAATGGATTTTTCTTTGATGATATGTCTTGGTCACTATCTTAATCATGTCTAGTTTCTATTTAATTAAATTATCTTATTGATTATCTATCAATTATTTGTTATGTATACTATGTATAACATTTAAATATAAAAGATTGATTTTGGTATCATATATCTCAAAAACCAACTTTTTACCAACAAATCCATTCAATTGCTCTTCAAATTAAAAGATAAGCAATTGAAAATAAATTTCTAGATGATATGCTTATATTTTTAAAATTCATTTTCAAGAGTATAAAATCATTAGCCAATGAACCATGTGTGTATGCAGTAATAAAACACTAAGAACTAGGTCGAACCATAAGAAGCTTATGCTAAGCTATTAAAATTGATTTGATAAAAAACTAAACTGATTAACTAATTGAACACCTTAACCATGTCCTAGCAACATTATTAAGGGTCCTAGGGTTATGAGATGCCAAAATCGAATTAGGAATTGTAATTACATTCTCATCTAAATTAATGCGATGCCCTTGAATTGATATCTGAAACTAATTAATCAGGATTTAATTAAGCTCCTGGAATTTGTCCACCTCCCGTAGTAGTGAAATTCTAATTATAGCATAATTTTCCTCCAAGGCGATTATAATTATCAAGTGAATATTAATTTGCTCACATAAAAATTACTACTATAGTTGAAATGATGAATCAACCATTGTCAAGTGGGAAGCTTCTACAATCGCATCGATAGGATCATTTTGTCAACAATCTAACCATTAAAATAAATATAGTAAATGGAATATTAATTATTTTAGAGATTCAATCACGGTTGGATATAAAGTGAACCATTAGATGGTGATGGGACTGATCTTATCAAAATTAATGGCGGGACCATAAAATTTTCCTTATCAAGTGATCCAACTTCATATTTTCAACTACATTAAGTGCGTAAGTCTATGAGTTTTATCACGTATATCCCTATGACGAATTTCTTTTAAAAATCCAAGATGCACATATACGAATTATCAAATCCCTCCCGAGTATCGCTAATCATATATATTTGATAAGTGTCGTTGTCACGCCCCAAAAGGTACCCTAAACATGCCAATCTATCACATACAATACTAAAACCTTAGAATGACTACCTTAGTCACACAAAGGTCTCGGTATCATATGTAAGGCGTACAACACAGCAATAGAAGATACCAATTAGATGTGTAGCTTGAGAAAGTAATGTAAAGTATATAAGAATCTAAATAAGCACTTACCCACAAAATATAAAGATATAAAGTTTTTACATCAACTTGGGGGCATCCCCTCACTAAAATCTCCAAGGATCTTAATAAAACTTAGTCTTACATAAATAAATTAACTATCATCAAAAGATTTTAAAGGAATTCCGATCTAAGATCCTTGATTGGATTTCCCTCAAACGCTTCAAAAGAAATCTTACTTGGATGTATGGAGACCTCGAGTAAAGAAGGAAATGTTCCTGTGAGAACAAAAACCTATAGGGATGTAAGTTTAACGAGCTTAGTTAGAATATTTCTAGGTTAGCGTACTCGAAATAGAAATGTCAAACAAGTTATAATTAAACAAGCATATGATATACATCAAATATGCGAGCAAGCAAGCAAGACATATAGTTTTCTAGGAACTATACGTTAAATGAATTTATGCCCTTAGTTTCGCAAATAAATTTTGTAGATCTTACCGATTACTACTCGCCATCAAAAACATATAGGCCTTACCAGCTACTACTAGCTACTTTGTAGGTCTTACCAGCTATTACTAGCCACTTTGTAGGTTTTACTGACTATTACCCACCACATGTAGGTACTACCGGTTATGTTAACCACCATTTGTCACGCCTCAAAGGTACCCTAAACGTGGCAGTCCGCCACATACGGTATTAAAACTTAAGAATGACTACTCGAAGTCATGCGAAAGTTTGCAACACCATATGTAAGGCGTCTATCACAACAATAGGAGACACCGATGGGATGTATAGTTCGAGATAGTATATACAACATACAAGAATCTAAATAATCATCCAATTTATCACTAATAGAATAAAATCTGTACATTATCTTAGGGGTTTTCCCCTATAATTCTCCAAACAATCATAATATCAATTTAATCTTTCCTACAATAAAATAATACTAACACCATAAGACATTGAAGGATAATTAACCTAAGATCTTCAAAAGATTCTCAGAAGCTTTTCTAAAACATCATCCCTCCTGAGTATATGAAGTCCTCGAGCATAAAAGATATAGTCCTGTTACAACAAAGGTCTATTGGAGTATAAGCAGAACTAGCTTAGTGAGAATATTCCTGAATCAATGTATGTGTATAAATAATTTCAAGCAAGTAATTAACAAGCATATGAATACATCAAGCAAGTGATCAAGCAATACATATGATCTACTGGAAATCATAAGTTTGAATGGATTTACCCCTCCATTCAGGGTTAAGTGTTCCAGGCTCTTTAAAACCCATCTTTAAATCCAACTCATGTAGTTTATTTCAGGCGCCTACTCGCCCATCTCAAATAGTTCTTTCAGGCTCCTAATTGCCCATCTTGCAGATTTCTGGCTACTGCACACTCGGTTACTAAACTCTTATCCCATCGAGAATAGCAGGCTCATGCAATGAAACTAGCTACATGATATGCGTGAATCAATTAATATAATTCGTAGTGTATGATTAGAGTAATTTAAAGGTGATCACAGAATTTACACATACTCTAATAGGATAATAATAAAACATAAGTTAATTAACAACGATTCATGCTTCGGTATGCTTAACATTCTTTCAACCAATATTATCATACATAATTTATTTTCATCTTTTCTTACTTCTAGTGCCTCTAGCTACAAGCACAACCAAGTACGTAAAAAGTAGGAAATAAACTCACTTGGCCATGAGGATCTATCTTTCTTACGAATGAGTCGATTAGTAAATCCACTAATCAAAATAATCCTCCGGGTATGAATACTCCTCCCCAGGTTCACCTAATCAAGAAGAATAGCCATAATAAGTATTTCTTGTTGGTTCTGTAATATACAAAGTAATTATAAGTGATAAGTATTCACAAGCTACCAAATATGAAGAGGCCTTTATATTGATGTTAAAAATAAGTTAAGGTTGATCAATTATGTGTTGAAACAGATTGACATTAATTGGATCAATTTTATTATTTTCTGCGATGAAGGCTGGCATTTTTTATGAAGAACGCCGCCGACCTAGTTTTAAATTTGCCAGCGTACTCCGTAACAAACTGTACGCCGCCTCCTGGAGAATCTATGCCGCCAGCGTAGAGATGGCGTAGGATGGGAACAGTAGCGTTTTTCTTAACGCTGGGAGGAAAGCTGCCGGCGTTCATTAGGTTTTCTTCTCAACATCGGCATGAAAGCCGCCAGCGTAGGTCAAAGATTTACCGGTGTAGGAAGAAAGAATTTGAATTTTGGAAATCAAAGTCCCGACGAATGCTACCGGCGTTTGAGTAAATCTGTCAACGTATGGTGTAAGCCGGCAAGATCTAGAAGTACGCCGCCGGCGTAGGGCCGGCGTACAACCAAATTTCTATAAATACGAGACGCGAAAAACATTTTCGACAGATTTCCTTTATATTATTTTCTCCTTCATGTAAGAGAGTTTTGGAGTGTTCTTGGAGACTTATGCTTGGAGAATCATCGGGAGAGTGTTTTTGATCCAAAGTAAGTAATCTTAACCTTCTCATTTGGGTTTTATACAAATTTATACAAGTTTCTTAGGGTTTGGTTGAATTTTACATGAAGGTTTGGAGAAAAACCCTAGCACGTGTGAGATTTGTGAATTGGTGAATGCGAGACGGGTTTTAGTGATTCAAAATAGTAAGTAAATCTCCTCTATGATGGATTCAAACAAAATACGAATTAAATAATCCTCATACATTCTTATTGTTGTGCATATTAGGGTTTTGGTGAAATAATTGGTGTTTGTGGAGTTTGATCGGAATAGACAGTGCAGATAACGGAGATTTCTTTTCAGGTTAGAATTTTTGGAGAATTCATGTTGGTTAGGGTATTTTGATAATGCGCTCATGTCTATTGATGTGTATATATATATATATGTTGTAACAGGACATTTGGAGTTTGTGAAACTGTTGTTGGTGTGGATATAGGAGTTTGTGGAGTTTAGGTTGACTTTGTTGTTGTTGGTATCAGGTTCTAAGGATTTGAGTTATATTCCTGAGATTTAGAAAGGTACGACCAATCCATTGTTTGATGTATGTGTTTGTAGATTAGAATTTTGTGAATGGATATATGAACAAAATTGCATAATGAACTTAATAAATATTCGGCTTAATAATTGTCTGTCTAGTTGTGGTTGGCTTTGACCAGTAGAGACCTGGTAGACAGTAATACTGGTGAGGCATCTTGATGATCTTAGTGTGAGGTTGTCTCGAGTGGACTCGTGCTAAGATATGATTCTGGTAGAATTTAGGTGTTCAGGAATTAGAATGTTTGGGGAGTACCCACTCATCCATATATGTATATATGAGTACTTATTTTCAAAATCACTTGGTTGTTTTCATAGTAGAGTCTGAGTTACTCTGAGTTCAGGATTTATGTATATTGGATTCTGAACTGTATTGTTTTGCTGGACTAAAATAGATAATAAACTGTTGTATGCATTTAGTTTAGTTGCATTTATTTATACATGTTGTTTGTGCATAACCTTGCTTGAACTGGATTGGATATTGTTGTACTGGGCTTCGCCGCTCATTCTGTTATATTTCAGGTGCAGGTGATGATAGTGTGATATATGATCTATCGGGTTTTGATATCGTCTATGAGGATGGGGATGGCGTTAGTGGTCCTGACTACCCTACTGATGACTAGTTGTATAGTCATAGATGAGATAGGATGGATCAGAGAAGACTTTTTATATTTGATTTATATTTTGTTTATTGAATTGTAAAGTTGTATTTGGAGTTTTCATGTGGTAATAGTTCTAGGTATGGTTTGACTTATTGACCTGCAGTTATGTCAACAAATGTCTAGTTTTTTTATTATGGAGATTATATTCTTATCATATGATTTATTTATGAGGACCACATGTCCTCTTTTATACCTTGTGAGTTATTCAGGTGTTATTCAGGTTAATTGTGGAAATTATAGCCTTAGCGTGTCCTATTAAGAGAGGACACGTGGCGGGTTGTAATGCCAACAGATTAGGGCGTTACAAATTCTATGATACTTATCAAAACTTATGTCATAAGATCTTTAAAATTCGCATAGAAGGTAATTTCAACTTAAAATAGCCATAATTTGATCATTTTAACTCAAAATTGCATTTATAATATATCGTTTTCTACCTACTCAAAAAGATCTATCCATTTCTAAGGTTATTTTTGTCATAAAAATCCATTTGAGTTGGAAAATACTACGGTATAGAATAGTTACGAATTTATAGTCCACAAAATATGATTTTTCCAAACTTCTCTTTACTCAAAAATCCTTAAACAAAATACATGTATGTATTTATAGTTGAAAAATCCTTTGAACATATATTTATACTCATATTGTATGCATGATTTTTGTAGTGTTGTCTCAGTATTGTTATTTCATAAACAATTTGTCTCTGATGGTTTTGGAAGATAAAACTTTCGAGAATTTCTCCTTTTCAAATTGTTAGAAGGAAGACAAAAATATTTTTGAGTTGCTATGAGTAAATGTTTTATTATTTCATTTTCTTCACTTTTTCAAGAGTAAATTTATTTTCAACAATTTTGGTTCTTTAAGTTATCTACTAACTTTATTCCTAGTGATTGAAAATAGCTTTTCAAAATATTCTTTAAGTTTTAAATATTTGAAGTTGTATGTTTTCCTCTTATTTTATATCATTTCTCTTCTTAAAAAAAAAAAATAAGTTTACCTTAAACTTTACTTACTTGTCAAATTTTATTTTTCTAAGTTGGTTTTTTCCAAATAGTGAGTTGATTTTACCTTGGTTTGAAAAACTTGTTTTATTCTTAATATTTATCAAGTGATAGAATAATTCTTTTAGACAAGTTTATAAGAAAAGCTTTCTTAGTAAAGAATTGTTAACCTTAGAACTTAACAAAAATTTCATTTTGATTTTGAAAAGAGAATAACAACACGTAAAAATTAAGTTTTGAAGAGGCTTTCTTAGTATGTGATTTTCAAAGTCTATAATGAACATATTTAAGTCTTATAAAAGATATGGTTGAGTTAAAATTCTTTATTGCTAAAAATTCTTCCTTTATGGAGTATTTAGTTTGGTTTATAAAAGAAAAGAATTCCTTATATTATTTTGAAGAAATCTACATTATTACTTCTTCTAGAATTTTAGCTTATCTTTTGAAAAAGTTAAAAACAAAACTTAGATCTTTTTGTTGAAATTTCTTTTTGTTAATAAATCTAATTACTTTTCTTTATTTAAGAAAGAACCCATTTTTATTTTTGCTTAAGACAACAACAATATAATCATGCATAAATATGATTATGTAGCAATGTAAAAGTAAAGATAATACATAATAAGATAGAAAGAAATGCTTGTAAGTAAATAAACATAAATAAAATAATTAAGCATTGGGAACCTTAGCTTCATCAAGGTATCTCGGTCATGTATTGGGAGCCTTAACTTCATCAAGGCAACCCGAGACTAAGAATAGACTAGTCCCAAAAGAAAAGAAAGGAAAAGAAAAGAAAGGAAATTATTTTGACTTGATATGGACAAGTCTAAAACTAGAAAGACTAGTCTTAATAAATTGTGTAAAACAAGTAAATAAATAACAAATGAGCTTATATGCTCTAAATAAATATATATACATAGTATTATATAAGTTAGGTTAGAGTAAAAATAATAATAACAATAACAACAATATAACAACATAATGTAAAAAAGGAACATGAACAAAAACAAAACATGAACATATTGTTGCTTCTTTAACTCATATGAATCTAAGAAATATACACTAAGCTCATGCTAAGTTGTATGAACAGGATAAAGAATATAGGTAGAATTTTTACCTAAGGTTCAATGAAAGGTTTGAAAAAGAGATGAATGGGTTTTGTTATTTTCTTTTTGAAGAGTAGAAATTTGGTAGAGAGTGTTTTGAGAGGGAATGGTTAGAGAGAGATTTTGAGAGAGTATTTTCGTAGAGTTTTGTTATGTAAAGTGGATGTGTGAAAGAATGAAGGAGTAAGAGGGTATTTATAGAATTTTTGGAGTAAAATTTTGATGTAATAAAATAAATTGAAAAAGAAAAATAATATATAGGAAGAGAGAGGGAGCCGACGCATGTGGAGAAGAGAGAGGGAGAATTTTATTTGTTTTGTAATTTTTTGTAAAGAAAAGAAATAATGTGTAAGGTTTGATGTGAATAAAGTTGTATTGGAAATGTAAAAAGTAAGAAAATAGGTATGTAGGTAAGAAATAGGTGTAAGAAAAAGTAGAGATAGTGAAATAGTAATGAATAGTATGAATAGTACTATGAATGGTAGACTAGATATATAAAATACCGGTAGTAATAAAAATACGCATAAAAGAGCTATATCTGTTATTTTTAGTTACCGAAAAATTCTAAAACTGATATTTTTTAAATCCTTATTTAATTACGAGTCTTTTGGTGTTAATGAAATATTTTTATTATTCCAAGCTCTGGGATACGATTTTCGAGAACTGATCTCGTTTGAGTCTGAAGGACACTCGAAATTCGTGAATCTGATATTTTTATGTTACCCTATATTATTACGAACTATTTTAAGCCATCAACTTAATTTCGTTTTCTAGGGTTTGAGAATGCGGAATTGCCAGAATTGAAATTGTTTAATTGTCTTAACATTTGTTGACTTTTAAAACTTCAGTTTGACTAAGGTTAGTGTTTAATCCATCTTTGCCTCAGAAATTGAGGGGTTTAACTCAGGGATCGGATAGGCGGATCTTTTCATGTTCGGATTTTCAAATTGATCGATTATTGAACTTTCTATTTTTGTTTTTGAAAATTCTCTTATGAAATCCCATGATCGAAATTAGTTTAAGGTCCGGTTTCAACCTAGGTCCAACTTTAGAGTTTCGATTCAGTATTCTAAAACCATTCTCGAAAAATTCTGGGGCTTACACCATTATTTTACACTTGTCCCATAAATTGTATAATAGCAAATGCAATGAAACTCACTACGTGATATGCATGAATTAATTTATTAAGTTCTTATCATGTAATTAAAATATCTTAAAGGTGATCATATAATTTGTAGACACTTCAACGTGGTAATAACTCATTCATATGATTATCATCAATTCGTGTTTCGATATTTTTAGTATTCTTTCAACCAAAATTATCATGCATATTCAATTTATCTATCCCTATCTCTAGTGTTACTATTTTACAAGCATAATCATGAGTACAAAAACTTAAGGAAGTAGACTCACTCGACTATGTCTTGATAAAGCACCTCTAATCAAAGTAGTCCTCTAGATAGCAAATAGTGTCTCTCGGGTCACCTAAACAAAAGAAATACCTAAAATGATTATTCCATAGAATTTCTACTCAGATTTTCTAATTCTATCTTCTGATTTGTGGTAAATTTTGGATTGCAGAAATTTCAACTTAAAATAGCCATAACTTACTCATTTTAACCCAGAATATCGCATGTAAGTAGTCATTTTCTACCTACTCGAAAAGGTATATCTATTTGTAAGGTTACTTTTAATAATTAACGTCATTTGGATCTCGGAATGAGGCCTTACAGTTCATATTTTTAGGCTCCAGCCCACAAAATTGTATTTTTCCAAGGTTTTACATAATCCAAAAATTCTATAGCAAGCACAAAGCATTTATTCATTTGAAAATCATTTGATGCTTACATTAGCTCAAACCATATGCATGATTTTAGTAATGATAAAGACACATTATACTCAAATTTTATTCAAAGAATCATGTTAATTTGTAATTGACTTTATAGAAATTATGAGAAATTGGTATTAAGTGTGCTAGATTGTGATATTTTAGGTCTTGAAGGAAATATAAACCAAATACAAGCAAATTTAAGAAGATTGGTGCAATAAAAAAAGACATAGAAAAATAAAAGTTGGCAAATACAATTTCAACACAGTCAACCTATATTACAGAATAAGCAATGCTGGATACACAATAGGGAAAGCTGTTGGCCTTGAAAACAAAATCAATCAGCCTTCATCATCTACATTGTAAGCCACCTATTCATGAAGCAATGCCATTGTCTTATAGTCGGCCTTGCCTATTCATAGGACCTAAAACATCAATGCTAGCTTCTGGAAAACAAACGCCGCCAGCTTACTTCAACATAGCATCAGCAACATTCAATTTCTACACATATGTTGGCTCTTGAGAGTTGAACGCTGTTGGCATTTGGCCGGCGTTGTTCATGCACAGTAACGAAATCTTTAAGGCCACTTCAAATTTGTTCCAACGCTGCTAGTGTTTCTTAATTCAACATTAAACGTTGGCATGATATACCGCTGGTGTATAAATTGAAACTGTCATCATACGTTGTGATGAATCAAATTCTCTACTTCCTTCTACAAGTACTCCTCATCCATTGTATTATCATTATTCATTCCTTCATCTAATATCAGAAAAAAAAAATTCCAATAATTCTGAAGAGAACTTCATGGAATTGAGTGGCTAATGTTTGTATTTTCTAGCCAATGGATTGTTGCATGTTCAATTCTTCAAGGATTGTGAGATATAATCGATTTGTTTTGTTCTGATTTTTATTTTGGATATTTATATATCTTTTGCTTGTCTTGTTATAGTTATCTTATTTGATTGATGCAAATTAAGGCCCATTTGTTTTATTAACAAGGTAATATACTGCCAATTAGAATATCAAATCCGTAATTGTTTGATTGGTCTAATGTTTGTGGTACAATAATATGATCGATTATGAAATAGATGATTGATTTGTGTTATGAAGATATATAATATGGTTTAAATAGATCACGCTTTTGATTTGTTGGCTAGAATTGGTAGTCTCTCTTATTTTTCATGCTATTGATAGATTAACCCTAAGAGCCTATTTAGGATTGTTTAATCGATAAGAAAAATAATCAAAAAGCTTGTTTTCATTATCGAAAAATTAAGGAGAGATAGGTTGTTAGAATTTATTAATAACCATAACCAGTTTATCCAAGATAAAGAACATAAATATTTGCGTCAATGAACAATCCTAGAACTAGATTATGATAACACCTTTGGTTAGGAACTCTTTGATATTGATTCACATTTTGAATTTTGTTTATTTGCTTTAGATATAATTAGTTTTCTTAGAATTCACAACCCACCCACACCCCCCCCCCCTCTTCTTTTCTTATTCTGATCTTCAAATAGAAATAAATTGTACCAATATCTATGGATATGACCTTGCTCACTACTACATACAAATCTTTAGAGTATGATTATATATTTGTTGGATTCGATACCCACCAAGTAATGTTACCTCAAGAATGAATTTTTTTATAAAACAATTTGATTTAGAAGTTTGAAAAGTTAAGTTTGTGAGAAAAGTTTCTTTACTTAAGGAAAGATAGTTACAAATTTTAATTTATAGTAAATGTAAATAAATAATTACTAAGATTACCATTTCTTTTTTCTTGACTTCATAAAATAATTTTGTATTCTATAAACTTGATTTTTCCTATGTTGAATATTGACTTCATCTTAAGTTGGATGATTCTATACTAGCTTATGAAAAATTAACTTGTTCTTGGTTCTTATTAATATGACAAAATATATTTCAAGAAAATTTTGCATAGTAAAGTCTAGCCAACATTTAATTTTAAAGAAAGTGTAAGTAGTTATTTATTTTTATCTTTAAGGAAAATATTCTTAAATGTGACAAGCGTATTTTAAAAGCCCTTAGTCTGATTTTATAAAATAGAAGATAATGACTATTTTTATTTTGAAAATCTTTTACTATGGCAACAACATTACTTGATGACCATGCATACAAGTGAACATATTATTATTTATGTTAAGATTCAACTTATGTAACAAAATAGCAAAAATAGAAAATCAAAGAGCAAAAATAAGGATAAGACTATAGGAGTTTTAGCTTCTTATCAAGACTTCTTGGGACTGAATAAATTCCAATAACCTTAAAAGGAAAAAAAATGAGAAACGAAAAAGAAGGAAAAGAAAAAGAAGAAAGAAAATCATGGAAGTCTTGGATGTTAATTCAAGGCTTCCTGAGACACGAAATATATCCATTCTCATAAATCAAGCAAGAAATATTTATAGGAGTCTTAGACTTTATCAAGGCTCCTGAGACTTGAATATTCTAATCTAAAAAATATAACATATAAGAAAAAGAAAGAAGAGAAAAGGAAAGAAATTTAAAGTCTTAGATTATGTACAAGGCTCCTAAGACTTAGATCATGGACTAGTCTCATTTTATGTTTTAACTTGATAATGGACAATCTAAGACTAGAAGATAACTAGTCTTGTTTATTGTAATCAATATGTAAGAAAAAATATAAGAGCATAATAAGAAGTTAGATAGTGAGCTTTAGGCCCTAGAAATATATAGATTTAGATGTATACATAATAATGTATAGAAGTTATGTTAGTAGCATAATCATGACAAGAACATAACATAAATCATAAATGAATATAGTGTTAAACAAGACATGAACAAGTTGTTGTTTTCTCTGATTTCTTCCCTAACATAATGCTCATGGGATTTTAGAAAACATAACATATAATGTTATGTTAACATGAAGAGAAGAGAAGGTTTAGTGGTTTACCTAAACTTGAAGATGAGCTTCCAGAAGATGAATGAAGAAAAATTTATGAAAACACAAGGATGTGGGGGAAGGAGGTTCACGGTTTCAACAAAGAAAGAAGAGAGAAATTTGTAGAGTGGTTTTGGTAAAGTTTTATTATGTCATGCCTCAAAGGGTACCCTAAACGTGTCAGTCCACCATACGATATTAAGACTTAAGAATGACTACCTTAGTCATGCAAAAGCCTCGATATCATATGTAAAGTGCACAACACGGTAATAAGAGATGCCGATGAGAAGTGTAGTTTGAGTAGTAATATAAAGCTTATAAGAATCTAGATATATATTAACCCTATAATATAATTTATAAGTTTATTACAAAATCCTTAGGGGCATTCCTCCTCTAAAATCTCCAAGGATCAAATCATAAATTCTAACTCTTTACAATAAAACTTAAATAACTTCAGTAAAAGATTTTAAGGAAAGTTCGATCTAGGTCCATGATTGGATTTCCCCCAAAAGCCCCAAAATGACTTATGCGGATAAACGGAGATCGTGGGTACAAAAGCAAATGATCTTGCGCATACAAAAATCTGTAATGGTGTAAGTGTTACTAGCTTAAGGAGAACATTCCTGGTTTACCACGCTCAGAACAAAAGATATCAAACAAGTTTAATTATTCAAGCAAGTGAAATGCAACAAACACATGAACATACAAGACATGTAGTTTTCCGGAAACCATATGTTGAATGAATTTATGCTCTTTATTTGGGATTGGGTATATCGATCAATTACAGCCAACAAATAAATTTATATAATTCTTATTGGCTATTATTCATCACAAAAAACATGTAGATCTTACCAGCTACTACTCACCACATGTAGATACTACTAGTTATACTGACCACTACTATTATACACTTATCCCACAAATGTATAATAGTGAATGCAATGTGACTCGATTCGTGAAATACATGAATCAATTTTATTAAGATTCTAGCATTTAGTTATAATATTTTGAGGGTGATCATACAATTTTCAGACACTTCAACATGATAGTAGAGCATACAATTTATTATAGGCAATTCAAGACTCAATATGCTTAACATGAATTTACCAATTATTATAAATTACATGCACTTTTCCATTTTATCTTTTCCTATTTCTAGTGCCACTAGACTACAAGCACAAGCGTGAGTATGAAAAATAAGGAAAGTAAACTCACTCAGCCATGACTTGATGATTGCTCCCCTAGTCAAAGAAGTCTTCGGATAGAATCACCACGAATTTTCCAACCCTTGACAACACAATTTTCCAAACTTTTCTTCACCAAAAATCTTTAAGCAAAAATATAGATATGTATATGGTAAGAAAAATCTTTTTGATATATAAATAGACTCATATTTTATGCATAATGCTATTCATGTTGTCTCAACAATTATTTTTTCATAAAACAACTTCTTTTATGGGTTTAGAAAATTGGATTTTGACAAATTTTTCTTTAAGTGGTTAGAATGGAAACTATGAATTCTTAGGTTATTATAAATAAGTGTTTTCTTTTTGTATTTTTATTTCCTAATCCATCAATGATAAACTAATTTTCCAAGGAAGATTTGGTTTTTTAAGGTATCAACAGATTTTATTAATAGTGATGGAAAAATAGAGTTTTCAAAATTTTTTCTAAGTTATTGTTAGTTTCTAATGTCTCCAGTTGTGTTACATGTAAATTTTCTCTTCATATTTAGGTCCTTCTATTTCTTAGCAAATATGTTTATGATTTTTAAAACTCCTTTCTTTGGCCAATTTTATTTCTCTAAGTGGGTTTATAAACTAGTGAGTGGATTTTACCTTAACTTTGAAGACTTATCTGGTTCTTGATGTTCATTATGAAGTCGATAAAAAAATTCTTATAAATAAGTTTTTATGAAAAATTTGTATAGCAAAGAATTATCAACATTAAAGTTTTAAACCAAGATTTTCATGTTACCATTTTGAAAAGAAAGTATGTATTCGTTTAGCTACATCCTTGAAGAAATCTTTATTATTAATACTTTAAAAATTTATGATGAGCTTGTCTAAGTTTTTGAAAAGAATTTATTAAAAAGAATGCCTAAGTATTTAATGGAAAATCCTTCCTAAGAGACAAAAATCCATTATAAAAGAGAGTTTGGTCTTATTTTTCTTTATTTAAGAAAAACTCCTCTTCATTTTTGTTAAGACAATATCAATATGGTTATGCATGAATATGAATATATAGTTATGAGAAAGATAAAAATATCACATAATAAGATAGAAAGTAATATAAGAAGCATAATAATAAGGTCAAGTATTGAGAGTCTTAGCTTCATCAAGGCATCCCAAACTAAGGAAAGACCAGTTCCAAAAAGGAAAAAGAAAAGAAAGAAAATAAAAAACATAATAAAGCAATAAGAGTAAGAGCATGTTAGTAAGATGTTAGATTAGTGAGTTTTATGCTCTAAGAAATATAGATATACTATATAAAGTTAGATTAGGAGCAATAATAATAACATAATAACAATAATAACATAATAAGAGTTTAGGCATGAACAAGAACAAAAACAAAACATAAACATATTGTTGCTTCCTTAACACTATAGTCTTAGGAAACACACACTATGGTCATGTAATGTTGCATGACATGAAGAAAAGAATATTAAGAATTTTTACCTAAGGTTTAAGTGGCGATGGATGAAGAAGAACTTTTGTTGGTGGCTGTGTGAAGATAGTAATAGGATGAGAGAAAGAGAGAGTTGGGAAGGAAATCGTTTGTAGAGAAATTTTGTAGGGAGACTTTAATGGAGAGAATTTGGTATAGTTTTGTTATGTAAAATGAAGTGTGTAAAAGAAATGGAGGGAGAGAGGGTATTTATAGTTGAAGAGGGAGGGAAATTAGATGTAATTAAATAAAATAAAAAAAAATTAGATGTATGTATGTATGTGTGGCGTCGATTTTGCTTGAGGGGAGAGAGAGAGTTTTAATTGTTTTGTAATGAAAAGTGATTAAGATGTGAGATGTGAGTGATATAAAGTTGTATTGAAAATGAAAAATATAAAAATAGGTGTATAGGTAGTAAGAATAGATAATAAAAAAAATAGAGATAGCTAAATAGTAGTGAATAGTGACATGAATAGTAGATAAGATAAACGATAGTAAAGAAAATACGCGTAAAAGTGCGATATCTGATATTTTTAGTTATTGAAAAATTATAAAAGTGATATTTTTGAAATCCTTATATTATTACGAGTCTAATGGTGTCATCGAAATATTTTTACTATTCTTATCCCGGGAATATATTTTTTTAGAACTGATCACGTTTGGGTTCGGAACGAACTAAATTTTGACAAATCTGATCTTTTTAGTATTTCCTATATTATTACAAAATATATTCTATGATTATCTCAATTTTATTGTTCTAAGGTTAAGAGTGTGGGATTGCCCGATCTAAACACTAGGGTTTAATATAGACTTTATTCACTTTTAGGGTGACCTCTAATTAGAAGGTTTAAGCATAAATTTAGCATCAAATATAAGAGTTTACATGTTATGTGTAGATGGAAGTGTGTAAAGAATGAAGAGGGAGTATCACACCCCGAGGGTACCCTAGTAGTAGTAAACAAATCACACTTGAATACTATCACTAGATTACCTTCAAAGTATGACAAGTTTTCAAAACAATGGGATCTTTTTAGTTGCTTGATAAGAAATAACAAATATATGAAAGAAATAACTTAGTGAATAAACATTACAAAACTATTACAAACCATATAGTTCTTCTGAAGTACACAACTAAATAATCTATTCTAATAGTACATAACCATGAAACTAAATTATAACCGTGGACTTCTAGCTCCTAAGCTCTTACTGGAGCCATATTCCTGAAAGTAACAAACCATGGTCGTAACGTAAACCTGAAAAGACTGTTGGAGTATGAGCGAAACCACAGCTCAGTGAATAACCAGACATATCATACATCACACAAGTTATTAGCAATCATATGCAATGCAAGCACCCAATCATATGCACAGATACAAGTTTGGATGATCTAGAATCCAAACAGGAAAAAGATTTACGCCTCTTTTTAATGGTTAAAGAACCAATACTCAATGCCCCACCTACCTAGGAGAGACTAAGTACACAGGAGAATCAACGATTTCTCATTTTAAGGTTATCACTTTGAATATAGTTGATTAAACTGACCATCTCCTGCAATCCCCTTAGAAACTCCCTAAGTATTAATCATTTCAAAGCGATTCTACGGGCGACGTTCTTCGGTGCCTTTTAGTTCCTCATAGGACCGCCAGACCAAAGAGAACCTTGGAAGAACTAACACATTAGAACAACCAAGCGAAAACAGAGATCCGAAATATTAATACGTAGCAGGCTGTCACACCATTATATATGCAATAATGCAATTCGTGCAATGCATGATCAGATTATTTTGTTAAGTCAATAATTCTTAATCAATTTCACGGTGACCATACATTACACACAATCATCATTATACTACTTCACAACATCAATCATTGCATTATCGCTTTTGTAAGGATATTTTAACAATCATATACTCAGATCATATCATACTTTCAACAAACATTCATTTAATTATCTTTGCATTATATATTTTGTAAACCCCTAAATTTTCATAATCGGTTTAGCATAAAACCCTAAACTGGAAGTCAAACGGAACCCTAAAAGTCAACAAAACCCTAGTTTACCGTATCCATCTAAATTCGGCATTGCCGTTTTCTTTGGCCCTAGAAAACGAAGTTGGGATAATTAGCTAGAATAGCTCGTAATAACCATAGGTTTTATAAAAGTTTCAGTTTCGCGAAATTCGGGTGTCCGTCGAACACGATCGGACACAGTTCTCGAAAAACGTGTCCGGAAGCTCGGAATAGTAAAAATATTCCGAATACACCGTTAGATTCGTAAAAATATAAGTTTTCCAAAAATATCAGTTTCGAAATTTTTCGGTAAGTAAAAATAACAGATATAGCTATTATACGCGTATTTTCTTACCACCGGTACTTTAATTGTTATATCTACTTTACATTACACTATTCATTACTATTCTACACTATTCTTTCATCTCTACTTTTTCTTACACCTATTCTTACACTCTACATAACCTATAAACTTAACTTTTTACCTTTCCCATAACTTTATATCACATCTACCTTACATATTACATCTTTTATTTAACAAAAAGTCAAAAAATAATCACACTCCCTCTCAAACACTCAATGGCCGGCGCCCCCCCCCATGTGCCTCTCAATTTTGTTTCAATTTTAATTTATTTTAATCACACAAAAATCACTCCTCAATTTCCTATAAATACCCCCCTCCTCTTTCATTTCTTTCACACATTCACTACTACCACAAATTCATACAAAAACTCTCTCAAATTTTCCTCTCAAAACTCTCCCAAAATACCATCTCAAAACTCTCTCCAAATAATTCTACAACAACTTCTACCAACAAACCAAAACCCATAACCACATAACCATATCAAGGTCTTTTTAGGTAACTACCTTGTATTCTTTCTTTCTTCATGTCATGTAACTTTACATGACCATAGTGTGAGTTTCCAAATACTACAAGTTATGGAAACTACATTATGTTCATGTATTGTTCTTGTTCATGCCAATCCATCTATGTTTATGTTTTTCATTATTGTTAATATATCTATATACATATTCTTTAGAGCATATAAGCTCACTTGCAATTTATTTATTTCATGCAAAGCAATTTATTTACTTTTCCATTGCAATTTATTTATTTATCCCTTGTTGAATTAAGACTAGTCTCTAGTCTTAGACTTGTCCTCATCAAGTCAAAACAAGCTTCTTTCTTTCATTTTATTTCATTATGGGACTAGTTTATTTCTTAGTCCCAGGAGCCTTGAAAAAGCTAAGACTCCAATACTTCCTTTATTATTTATCTTTATGTTATTTTGTTTATTATTATTCTCATAATCATGTTCATTTAGATTATTGTTGTCGCGCCCCAGCGGATACCCTAAACGTGATAGCCCGCCGTATGCAATATTAAAACTTAAGAATGACCACCTCAGTCACTTGAAAGCTTCCATATCGGTACAAGGCGTACATTCACAACAAAGGGAGACCGGTGGAATAATGCATTTTAAGACATTGGCAGCGGAACATGCAAAATAATACTTAATATATATTTCATTGAAATAAAAGTCTTACAGCTTCTAAGGGGCATTCCCCCGATAATTCATAATAACATGGTTATAAATATAATATAACTAAGCTAGAAGATTTTAGAAGAAATCTACTCTATAACTTCAAAATAGATTGCCTCCAAAAGCTTCTCAAAATGAGGATTCTACCCGGGGAAATCAAGATGGTCTCTGGTGCAAAAAGGTAACCCTGCAACATCAAAAGTCTATAGGAGTATAAGCATGACTAGCTTAGTGAGATATTCCTTACGCAATAGCACTCATAAGAACAATCAAACAAGTTTATTAATCAAGCATATGAATGCAGCAACCATATGATCAAACATTACATACGACTATCCGGTTTCGTATGTTTGATGGATTTACCCCTCCATCGGTGGTTAGGGAATGCTTTGAACTAGGTCCCGAACAACCTCCTCAAGTTTGCGCGCGTCTTGGGTTCCAACGAACCGTACTACTAGTCCCCGGGCCTTCCATGCCCAAAGCGATCGATCCGGCTCGGCTACACCTTGAGGCCGTATTCCCCGTACATCCTAACCCTCAAGATGTAGCTAGGCAGCTTACCTTTCCAGTCCCACGCTGAGGAATAGCAAAACTTCGAAATGATATTCTAAGTGATATGCATAAGCAATTTATTATGGGATTTCAATATGGCATTAAATCATTTAAAGCGATCAAACAATATTTGCACACATAACAATATATACATGGAAACATTTATATCAATCACAAATCGGGTTCCGATATACTTATCGTTCATTGGTCGCACACAATGAATCACATACATAATTCTCATAATATCCCACACGCATATCAATTTTATCTTTTCCTACATCTAGTGCTCTATTTTAGAAGCACATGCGCAAATACATAAACGTAAAGGAAACTCACTCGTCCATAGCGCTCTAGGAGTCGAAGTAATCCTCGGGGAAGACAAGATCGTGATCTTCGACACCTAAACAAAAGAAATACCCAACATGAGTATTTCATCCAAGATCTATTCAAGTTCTATTCTTCTATCTTAAAGAATTCGTAAAATCGTATGGAATGGAAATCCCAATTTAAAATGGCTATAACTTGCTCATTTTAACTCGGAATTTCGCATATTATATACCGATTTCTACCTATTCGAAAAGATCTATCTATTTCTAAGGTTATTTTCATCAAAAGAATTATTTGGGTCTCGGAATAGAGCGTACAGATTTGATACGAATTTTCCAAACTTCAAAACTAGAGTTTTCAAACTTTTACTTCACTCAAGGGCTTTTGTACAAAAAATAGATATAGTATGATTGAAAAATCCCTTGAATATATATATATACATATATGTATAATCTCATACTATATGCATGAATTTGGTGTTGTCTCAACAATGGTTTGTAAAATGTCTTGAAAGTGAGATAAGCTTAAGGCTTGAAAAGAATTTTATTTTTGAAAAATTTCCTAAGTTATCATAAATGAGTATTTCCTCCTTTTAACTCCATTCCTTCAAAAAGTTATTTTAATCTTTCAAGATTTCCATGAATTTTATTTCTAGCGTTTTGGAAAACAAGGTCTTTCTAAATACTTTGTGGTTGGTTCCACTTTTAAAAGAAATCATCTTATAAGTTATTTTTGAAAAACTTATCTTAGACTTTAGTGTTGGTGGAAAACTTTGACAATTGAATCTAAGAAATCCTTTGTTTAAGTCTAAAGAAACTTTCTTATTTATTTGAAAAAAGAATTTATATTAACTTTACTTTATGTATTTCTTGGTAAAAACCATATATTGTTACTATCTTTAGAAGAATATTTGCTTAAGATAAATTTCAATAACTTCTTATGTGACAAAATTTATATTTAAAAAGAGTTCTTATTCTTATTTTAAGAAAACCCATTTCTATTATGATTGAGACAATAACAACATATTCATGTATGAATGAGAGTTTTTGACTATGAAAAATATAAAAACAACATAAATGAAGTAAGAGCATAAAAGTAAAGTAAAGTATTGGGAACCTTAGCTTCATCAAGGTATCCCGGGACTAAGAATAGACTAGTCCTCAAAAGAAAAGAAAAGCAAGAAAATAAAATTGTTTTGACTTGATATGGACAAGTCTAAGACTAGAAAGACTAGTCTTAATATTGCATAAAACAAGTAAATAAATAAATTGCAAGACTCGAAAATAAATGAATAACAAGTGAGCTTATATGCCCTAAATAAACATATATATATATATAGATAATACAAATAATAACAATATCATCATAATAGTAACATAAAGAAAATAAGAACATGAACAAAAACAAAACATGAATAAATTGTTGCTTCTTTAACTCATTGAGGCTAAGAAACATACACTAAACTCATGTTAAGTTATATGAACATGATGAGTAAATAAGAGAAGTTTTACCTAAAGTTTATGTGTTGGTTGAAGAAGAAAAGAATGGGTTGTTGCATTATGTGGGAATGGATTTTCTAAGGAAAAGAGAGAACTTGAGAGAGGTTTTGGGAGAGGAATTTTGTGGAGTGATTTTGAGAGAGTTTTAGTATGAATTTTTGTTGTGTGAAAGAATGGAAGAGGAAGGGGGTATTTATAGATTTTTGAAGTGAAAATTTGTGTGATTAAATTTAATTGAAATTGAAAATAAAATTGATGGAAGAGGGGGCATAGGGGGCGCCGGTTTTGGTACATGTAGGGGGGAGAAATAATTATTTTTGTTTGTTTTGTATTAAAAGAAGTAATGTGTAAAGTGTGATGTAAAAAAGTTGTATGAGGAAGGTAAATTGTAAGGTATAGGTATGGTATGTGTAAGAATAGAGTGTAAGAAAAAGTAGAGATGGTGAATAGTAATGAATAGTAGAAAAGTACTATGAATAGTAGACTAGACAATTAAAATACCGGTAGTAAAGAAAATACACGTAAAAAGCCTATATCTGTTATTTTTAGTTACCAAAAATTCTAAAACTGATATTTTTGAAAACCTTATATTTTTACGAATCTATTGGTGTTGTCGGAATATTTTTGCTATCCGGTGCATCGGGGCACGGTTTTCGAAAACTGATCCCGATTGGATCGAAAGATACTAGAAAAATTCCAATCTGATATTTTTAGGCTTCCCTATATTATTACGAACCATATTCCAAATTATTTCAATTTCGTTTTCTAGGGTTTAAGAACACGGGGTTGCCGGATCTAGATTCACTAGACTAATCATAACTAGGTTAATTTTAGGGTTTCATTTCAACTTCCGGTTCTTAGGGTTTGCTAATATTATCGAAAAATCTAGGGGCTTACAGTTGTCCAAAAGTTTTATTTTCTAAAGATAATTAAATAAAAGAAGGCTTTTTGTCACTTAGGAATAAGTTTATGTGAAACATAAAAAATAAAGATAACAAAAATAAACTCATTCATTTTCAAGTTACAAAAAGAATTCACTATGAATTTAGAAACTATTTTTTACTTAAAAAGCTACTTAAATCTTTGTTACTCTACCTTGTTTTCAAAAGAAAATATTTGTTGACAAAACGGTTCTTTTCATAAGAAAGAAAATAAGATGGATGACTAAGGAAATTTTTTTAGGACCTTTGCAAACAAATAGGCAAAGAAAATTTATGGTTTGAAAATAATAAAGTTATTTCTTTTCAAGTTACAAGAAGAAGTTAATAAGATTATAGAAATTAGTTTTTCTACAAAAAGTCCTTAATTGTTCCACATTGTTTTTATGAAGAAAACGAATTTTCATGCATGGATGATTATTTTTGAAAATATGAGACATGAGAAAAAGGAATGAGAAATATCAAGTAAGGAATTTTTGCAAAACAAGTAAACAAAGGAATTTACACAAAGAAAAATGAAGAATAACATATTTCCTAGAAAACTTCAAATCTAGTATTAATGTAACTTAGAAAAAGATAAATAAACAACATAAAACGTTTTTAGAAAATAAAGAAAACAAGGTATTCATTTCAAAGAAAGTTACAAAAACAATTTCCGAAAAGCGTCAACCCGACATTGTTTTACCTAAGAAAAATAATTTGGACAACAAGACACTTGAGCATGCTTAAATATGAGTTATATAGTTATAAAAAGAGAATTTTTCAACTATATAGATAACTAAGTATTTATCAAGAAAAATATTGATTTCTTGAACCAAGGTTGTTTTGTTGAAAAATCCGTGGTGAATTTTGTCACCACTGTTTCGGGGCCTATATGGCTTTGTTTGATGGAAATAATTTTGGAAATGGGTAGATCTTTTCGAGTAGGTAGAAATCGGTATATTATACGTGCGATTCCGAGTTAAAATGACCAAGTTATGGCCATTTTAAGTTGGAACGTTCTTTTCATACGAACTTTAACGTTCTTTGACATTGTTTTGTCAAAATTCAAGAAAATCATCAAGAAAAACTCATTGTGGGTATTTTCTTTGGCTAGGTGACCCGAGGAAGGATTCCTTTACCACGAGAACTATTACGATTAAGTGGAGTGTTGTGAACGACTCATCCGCTTAGAGGAATAGACGACAATGGCATCGTGAGTTATTCCCCGTTATTTTTCATACTCTTGATTGTGCTTGTAAAATTAGTTGCACTAGAATTTAAGAAAAATCAAAAGGAAGTGTATGATAATATGTTGAAAGAATACTAAGTATATCGAAACTCGATTTGTTATAATAAAGTTGTATGTGCATAATATCTTGAAGTGTTTGAAATTGGTTGATCATTTGAAAGAAGTTAAATGTAACTACTAGACTTTAATAAAGAAATTATTCATGCACTTCATATGTTGAGTACATTGCATTCACTACTATACAATTGGTGGGACAAGCGTATAATAGTGGTGGTAGACATAACGGTATATCATGTCAGTGGCGAGTAGGAGCCAGTAAGAAACTACTTAAATTGATGGCTAGTAGGAGCCTGTAATAACTACAAGTTTTTTATGGCTAGTAGGAGCATGTAATAACTACAAGTTTTTGATGGCGTATAGGAGCCGGTAAGATCTATAAAGTGTTTTTAAAAAGTTGTGGCTGTAATTGGCCTGAATACCCAACCCCGAATGAAGGCGTAATTCATTCAACATATGATTCCCGGAAAGTCATATGCCTTGTATGCTCACGTGGTTGTTGCATTTCATATGTTTGAATAATAAACTTGATTGATAATTTTCCCTCGAGTATGAATTTTGGGATTTACTCACTAAGCTTAGTAGCTTATACCCCGATAGATATCTTTTGCAGTTCCCTTACTTATGGTTAAGGCCACGTGGACCATGCGGGCAGGTAATCCCTTTGAACATTAGAAATCTGGATAAAGTATAGCTTAGTATTAGCATGTTATTATATGTAATAATAGATTAGTAATTTAGGGAGTTGCCCCTAAGTTTGTAAAGTTTTTGTCATGAACAAATAATTATTGTGATTCTTCTTTTCTTAATATGTTTTTATATCTCCTTAAGCTTCATAATTCCATATATGGTCCTCTAAAATTGTGAAAGTAAGCCTTACACTTAATATAAAAGTTTTTGGAAATGACTAAGGTTGTCATACCTAAGCTTTAATATTGAGTGTGGCGGACTGTCACGTTTAGGGTACCCATTAGGGCTTGACATATTTAACTATTTACAATCACAACCAGTACAATATGACTGAATTACTCACCTGCTCATACTGACTCAGTCGTAGTAATCAGCTGGTAGATCTTCTAGTGTATCAAGGTCACCTATTAAGATGAATAAAGTATTCATCAGTATAAATTATATAACTAAATTTCTATACGTGGCTGGTGTCCTAGACTTGATTTTTATCAAGTTTTGGTAGTGACTATTACTAGTTTTATATTATTCTATACTGATCTCAATATAGAATATTATCCCTATTTATTATTATTTAGTGTCGTCGTTTTCCTCATAATTTATCTCGTATAATTGTTTCGTTACTTTTAGAAGTCATAATACTCGAAAATTTAACTTATTTCAATTTCCATTCTTACATATTTTATCTATCTAGAATAAATATTTGACTAATACTAACTTTTTATTAATACTAAATATGGTCTTAAATTCTAGGGTTTTAAAAGTTATATTACATAATATTCTACATATGCTTGAATACTTATATTTATTTAACTATCTATAAATTCTTATATTATAACATATATAATATACTAAGTAGAAGTATTGCATATGTGTATATATATATATATATATATATAAGTTCTGTTGAGGTTAGATTAAGCTTTCGTTGAAAAAATTTGGCTGTACGCCGGCTCAAGGCCGCCGGCCTTCAAACCCAGGTGCCGATGTAAAATTGGTTTTACAAAATATTTTAGATTTGTTGCACCGACTTTGAAAGCTGTCGGCTTTCAACATACGCCGACCCTACGCCGTGGGCGTAGATCTCCAGGTAGCCGGCCTACGTTCATGTTTTACGTGAAAATTATTTTACGTAGCCTCTGATGAGTGTAAGCCCCTAAAGCCGCCAGCCTATCTTTGTAAGCCGTCGGCGTTGAGCGATTATACTGCCAGCTTTGAGGCAGTGTTGGTACTGTTCATCATCTTCCTCCTCTGTCCGATTCATGTTCTTTAATTTTCACACATTAAAAACATTATTAAATCGTTCCTAAGTGTTTATATAACTTAAACAAAGTCATAAAACAATTTTGAACACGTCTAACAACATATATATATATAATATATATATATAGATCTCGATTCTTACTAACACCTACTAGGGTTTCGAATTTTTACCTCATTGGAGCTCGTCCGATGTAATCCGAAGCTCGTGGTTGTGTTTATTATGTTCCTAAGATTATTAGAAGTCAGTTATAAAGCTTAGATTTGAAAGAAAATCACTCGAGTTACCTTAACTTACCTTTGAGCTTGTATTCAAGGGTTTTTTAGTTTTGTTTTTCCTTTGATCCGAACTCAGTTGTTCTGATTCGTTTGTTTTCTGTTTTTGGTTTGTTTTGTTTGTTATCTAGAGGCAATTTCGTGCTGAGGAGTTTGGGAGTTGATGAGTTTTGTTTTTTCTCCATAAAGTGTCTTAAATACCACACACACATATATATATATATATATAGAAGAAAAAGAAGGAACTTCGGCCGCATTGTTTCTTCCGATTTTTCCCTTGATTTGTTCTCAATTGGGCTTTATTTTCAATCCAATTAATGCTAAGGTGACTTGGCCTTGTTTGATTGTGTGGAGGTTGATTTGTTTGACAAATTTGGTGCATGATTGAATCAAATCCGGCTTCTTTTTTCCTTCTTCAATTCCACCGAAATGCACCGAATCACACACATATATATATATTAGTTATTAACTTAATTGATTTTTGAGTTAATTTAACGAGTTATACGGGTATAAATTGGCTAATATTTGGGAGTTTTTGTACAAAAATATGTTTATAGAAATATACAAAACACTTAGATTATCAAATAATACAAATTTAGGTTATATATATACGTAGTTATTTATTCGTATAATTTTATCTCCTGCGATTAAGATTTCTTAAGCTCGTTAGCTAAATTTTTGTTTCAGGCTTCAATAGCTTAAGAAAGCTCGATTTAGAACAATAGCGTGGTTCGTTTATTTGTTTGGAGTTCAGATTCTGAGTAATTCAACAGTTTATATTTTTATTGTGTATTTATAATCTTATCGGTTTATCTTTGGGTCATCGTATTCTGTTTATAAGCGTAAATAACCATTTTCGTAATATTGTACTTAATACGGAAATTAAACTATATATATTTTTTTAGTTTTGATACTTAACGTGAAATCTTATTAGTAGTTATTAATTTTATCTAGGAATCTTGAATGTAAGGTTTAAGTCTAAAAATAATCTCATTACTACTCGTTGTTCCAATCCCAAATCATTATCGAGATTAAAAACAGTCATTTAATCTCTTTCTTTGTATTTTTCTATTTAGATCTATTTGTAAGACGAATTTTGGGTTTAAATTTTAGATTTTCTTTTAATCATATCTTGAATTTTCATTCAAGATACGAAATCTCGTTTTTGGTATCAACTAGGGTTAAAGAATTTCTTTATTCGAATTCTAAATCCTTCATCTATCCAAATTCTAAATATTAATCTATTATGAGACTTCGATTAGAATCTAAATCTATTATCTAGTTCATATAATCTATTATAAAGTCGTGTACTAATGTGGAAAATTCTCGGAGTTTACAGGGAGAGGGTTTTAGAGTTTTGGAGTGAAAATAAGAGTAAATAAAATTAATTAAAAAATAAAATATAATAGATATATAAAGTATCACGCCCCAAAGGGTACCTTAAATGCGACAGTCCGCCACTCTCAATATTAAGACTTAAGTATGACAATCTTAGTCATCCCAAAAACTTCGATATCGAGTGTAAGGTGTACCTTTACGATCATGGAGGACCAACTTTGAAACAAGTTATTTAAGAAGATATTCATAATAGAAATTAAGAATGAAAATCATCACATAAGCACCTAAATATAAAATATAAGTCTTACAAATATCAAAGGGGTATTCCTTTATCAAAAGATATAGTTCATCAGAGTTTATTCAAAATAGTTATATCGAAGATTCACTTAGAATTCTAAGTCTACTTCTAGTCTTTGACTTCATCCAAAAACTACTGAATCCAAAAAGCAATACCTAAGAAAAGTATCCCCTGGGCGTCAACCAAAGGTAAGGGTACTGAAACAAATATCTAAAAGGAGGTAAACTTATTGCTTAGTGAGAATTATTTCCACAAATAAAGTACTTGAGCAATCAATAATCAAACAAGTTATTTAAATAAGCATATGAGATGCAACAATCACGTAAGTAAACAATACACATGATTTTTCGGGAATCATATGTTGAATGGATTTAGCCCTCCATTCGGGTTAGGTGTTCCAGGCCATATAGACCATAATTCACAAATAAAGTTTTTGTAGTTTTATGCAAACCACTATTAGCTGTTAAAATGTAGTTAATTCAAGTGTCCACCCACCGTTTTATTCGGGCGACCATTCACTACAAAGTGGAGTTTTGGGCTCTACGGACCTCACTACTATGCCCTTGTCCCACCAATTATATAGCAATGAATACAATATGACTCACTATGTGATATGCATGAATCAATTTAATTAAGTACTCATGGCATAATATTAGATATTTTAAGAGTGATCATAGAATTTGCAAACATATCATTTATATGCTAAATCAAACATTTATTATATACAATTTCCACCTTGATATACTTATCATAATTTTACCCAAGTATATAAAGCATATGCACTTCTCGTTTTATCTTTTCCTAATTCTAGTGCCTCAACTCTATAAGCAAATACATAAGTACAAAACATAAGAAATAAACTCACTCAGCCATTAGCAGAAAACTTCTTTGTCATAGTAGTCCTCAGGGTATGAAGCTCGAGCTCCACAGAGCCTAAACAAGAGAAATACCCAAAATGAGCATTTCTTGGAAGTTCTGCTTAAACTTGCAAATTCTATTCTACTAAGCTCATCAAAATTCGTATGGAGTTGAAATTCCAATTTAAAATGGCCATAACTTGCTCATTTTAACTTGGAATTTCATAAATTATATACCGTTTTCTATCTACTCGAAAAGATCTATTTATTTCGAAGGTTATTTTTATCATAAAAGGTCATTTGGGTTCCAAAAAGGCATGGTATAGAACTGGCACGAAAATTCTAGCTTTTAAAACATGATTTTTCCAAACTTTTTATCAACCAAAAATTCCATAGCAATCATATAGATATTTATACAGTTGAAAAATCCTTTTAATACATATGCAACTCATATTATACACATGATTCTAATGATGTTGTCTTAACCAATAATTTTTCATAAAACAAATTATCTTAAAGTTGAAAAAGTGAAGTTTGATAATTTTATTTTAGGTTGTTGAAAATAAAACTAAGGATTTTTGAGTCATTAAGTGTTTGATATAATTACTTTTCCTTAACTCTTAAAAGAAGATTTAGATTAAAAAATTTTAGTCTTTCCAAGTTAGCTACCAATTTTATTCTCTAAGTAGACTTTACTTGGTGAGTTGATTTTAACTTGGTTTGAAAAGCTTGTTTTGATCTTTGCACTTATTAAAATGTTAGTGAGGATTTTATAAACAAGTTTTTAAGAAAAATTCTCATAGCAAAGTATTACCAACATTAAGGTCTTAATGGTAGCTTGAAAAGAGAGTAAAGAATTTCTTAGTTAATTTTTGAAAAAGTCCTTTCATATCAACAACACTAAAATCTATGGTGATCTTTGTCTAAAATTCTTTGAAAAGCATTTTGTTGAAATAAAATTCTAAATTTTAATGAAACTTTTCCTAAGTGATAAAAGTACATTCTTATAGTGAGTCGAGCTTATTTTCTTTTACATAAGAAACAACTTTCTATTTTTTATTAAGACAACAACAATCATGATCATGCATGAACATGAGTTTATAGCTAAATAATATGACAAAAATAATTTATAAGAAAGATGGAAAATATAGAAACAAGCACATAATAAATATCAAGTGTTGGAAGTCTTAGCTTATATCAAGGCTTCCGAATTTAGACATGGGCAAGTCCAAAAAAAAAAAAGAAAATTTGTTTTGACTTGATGAGGATAAGTCTAAGACTAGAAAAACTAGTCTTAATATAAAAGTATGGAATAAATAAATAAATTGCAAAGCATAAATAAATAAATAATGGTTATGTTAGTGAGCTTATATGCTCTAAGAAATATGTATACATAAATATATTCAATATCATATAGAAGTTAGATTAGAATAATAATAGCAATAAGACAATATAACGACAATAAAACAACATAATAACAAAATAAGATTATGTACATGAACAATAACAAAACATGAATATAGTTTTCCTTGCATATCACTTCTAGGTTTAGGAAACATACACCATGGTCATGTTAAGTTACACGACATGGTAAATAAATATTGGTAAGATTTTTACCTAAGATAGAGATGTGGATGGTAGAAAAAGAGGTTGTTGTCGTATGGAAATATGGGAAGATGAGAAGAAATTTTGTAGAGAGGATTTGAGTGATGATTTTGGGAGAGTTTTATTATGATAAATGAGTGCATGAAAAAAATAAAGAGAGAGGGGGTATTTATGGATTAATGAGGAGAGAGAGATTAAGGTGAATAAAATAAATTGAAAAAGAAAAAAAATAGGAGGTGTGTGTGTTGTGGGTGGTGCTAGTTTTGGGAAAAGAGGACAGAGGGCAAGATTTGATTATTTTGTAATTTTGTTAATGAAAAAGTAATAATTGTAAGGCATGTTATGAATAAAGTTGTAAGAGGAATGTATTTTGTAAGAGATAGGTATGGTAGAGTGTAAAAATATCTAGTAGAAAAATAGAAATAAGTGAATAGTAACGAATAGTGTAGAATAGTATCATGAATAGTAGATAAAACAAATTAATACTGGTGGTTAAGAAAATACAAGTAATTAGCCTATATATGATATTTTTAGATAGTGAAAAATTATAAAACTGATATTTTTGAAATCCTTATATTATTTCGATTCTAACGATGTTATCAAAATATTTTGATCGTTCGGTGCACTAGGGCATGGTTTTCGAAATCTGATCCTGCTCGGAGCCGAAACGAATTAAATTTTGAAGAATCTGATATTTTTAAGCTTTCCTATATTATTATAGACTATAATCCACATTTATCTCAGTTTTATTCAGGAGTTAAGAGTGTGGGATTGTCGGGTCTAAATCTACTAGAGTTTTTTATGGATTTATTAACTTTAGGTTTTAGCATAAAAAGTAGTATAAAATCTAAGGGCTTACACAGAGAGAGAGAATTGCACCAGTTGGGGAAGACGAAGAGAGAAATTGATTAATTTTTTATTTTTATAATAAAAAGTAAGTAAAGTGTAAGATATGATATGTATAAAGTAGTATTGGAAATGAAAATATAAGAGTAGATGTTGTAAGAGAGTAAGAATAGGTAGTAAGAAAAAGTAGAGATAATGGATAGTAGTGAATAGTAAATGAATAGTAGATAAAATAAATAAATTATTGGTAGTAAGAAAAATACATGTAAAAAGGGGCTATATCTAATATTGTTCGAAACCGAAAAATTCTAAAATTGATATTTTATGATTCCTTATTAAATTATAAGTCTAAATGTGTTGTTAGAATATTTTCACCGTTTTACGTGTCGAGACCCTAATTTTAGAAACTGATTCCGTTCATGTCCGAAACGAGTGATTTTTGGATGAATTTGATCTTTCTAGGTTACATGATATTATTTCATACTATAATTTATGGTTAACTCATTTTTATTGTTTTAGGGTTTCAAGTGCGGGATTGCCAGATCTAGACTCACTAATACTTGATATTGACTTAGTTAACGTTTAGGTTTCAATTAACCTCCAATTATTAGGTTTATGCATCAAATTTATTGTAAAATTTAGGATTTATAGTTGGCCAAATATAAATTTAATATACTACAATAAATAGTAAATAAATATTCAATTAATCATAAATCAACATAGAAACAAGTCATTAATCATTGATTTCAATGAATATATCAATGTAGCACCCATGAAAATATTAATTACAACATCTCAATAAAACACAATCAAGCAATTAACATAACATAATAAGGGCTAGAAACACCTCAATTGAATTTTCTTCATCAAAATCTTCATTAAACCTAGGAATCCACACAATAATGTGTTTGAATTAAGGTTTAGTGTCGTTTAACTAAAATAAACATACTAAAAATTTATCAAAAAAATCTTAAAATTCATAATAGAAGGAAAAAAATAAAATAGCTATTGTTTGTTCTCTCCTTTTTTTTTGTCTGTGTCTCCTCTTTTTTACTCATATTGTTTGATGTTTTTGTGCAGAAAGAGTATTATTGTAGTAACAACTTTTTTGGACTAGTTGCAATGGTGAAAGTTCAAATTTGGCAATACAAATCCAATGAGAAATCTAATTGATAGCAAAACTAAGCTGCTCCTCGTCCGAATTGCTAATTGACGTAAGTTTTTGACTTAAAGAAAGTCGAGCGTTCAACAAGTTAAACTAAAGCTGTCACGCCCCAAAGGGCACCCTAATTGTACTGTATTGCAAATAAATTTAATTGTTGTACAATACAACTAATTACACTAAGAGATGTGACATATAAAACATGATCTTTTGAGTTGCTTGATAAAAAATGATGTACATACATAAGTTATGCAATAACAAAGAAATAAACTACACATTTAGTCTAAATAATAACTATTACAAACTAGTTTTCTTATCTCATAAATTAATAACATAAAACAAGTGTAAAATTACTAATACAGTAATTTTATAATTCTTCTATCTATTCCCATTTCCTGCTATTCTTTACCGGCTCTAGCTTCCGGGATGGTACTAGCCATGGTCACAAAAGAACCCTGAAAAATCTGTTGGAGTATGAGCATATCTACAACTTAGTGAAGTAACCATCACATATTACACATCAAGCATAACAAGAAAATTTATTTATCAAGCAAGTGTAATGTATCAATCAAGCATATGTTTAAGTACAAGTCTAGACAACCAGAATCCAAATAGGATGTAGATTTGCACCACCACATCGGGGTTGAAGGAACCAAGTCAAGGATTATGTTTTCTCATGACCCACCCACCTAGGAGAAACTAAGAACAATAGGAATAGCAATGCTCACTTTAGTTGTCACTTTATTACAGGCATTTTTATCATTCAATTTTCCTTTAGAACATAGAGACTCCATTTAATGTTATTTATTTCAAGTCAATACCATGGGTGGCGTTCCTTCAATTGCCAAGTAGTTCCCATAGAACCGAACAAAACAAAGATAATCTTGTGAAGAACTAGAAAATTTACATCTAGAAAAACCAAGCATTATCCAAGAGCCGAAATACTAACACGTAGCAAGCTGTTACATCTTTTATGCAATATATGCAAGTCATGCAATGCATGATTTCTTTTAAATTACAAGTCCACCAGTTTTAAGTCAACTTTAAGCTAATCAAACAATTCACAGACAATATTCAACATGCTTCAAATCATTATTCACAACAATTCATTATCACTTTGAATAAGCACCACTTTGACATATAATTCATACACCATTCACAAACAAGTTCCCTACCCCATGTGTGTCATACAAACATTTTAAATCATTTGATTTCAAGTGCAACTAATATTACAATCACAAGCAATGTAATAGATCAGGATTACTCACCTGCTCATATTGCTCAATCGTAGTAGTCTTCTAGGAAATCTACAATTGGATCGGATTCACCTAAAAGATAGTTAAATATTTACTAATTAGATAATTGACTATGTAGATGATTACTAATGAGTGTTCAAGTGTCCTAAAATTAATTTATTCTTGTTAAGACCATGTTATTATTCCTAACTCAATAATAGCTTATAAATAACCATTTTAAAGCCTATAAAATATTTTGGTTAAAAAAAAAGCCTATAAAATACAAAATATGTGTAGCTAAATATTCCTCAATAAAAGTGACCTAAATGATCCCAAATACATGTTTTTAGTGCATAATCTTTGAGTAAACTTATATTACTTATTCTAACTTCTCTTTTTGTGTATAAATAGATGTTAAAAGACTTGTTTTATATATTATATGTCAGATATTCAACTTATTGACTTCCTAATGTATACTTTCTTCATTCTATAAATTCCTATGGTTGGTGTAAGACTTTTCTATATTTTGTTTTGTTTTAAAAATCCATTATTAAGTTTTTAAAATTTAGCTAGTTTATTAATGTCACACCCCAAAGTGTGCCCTACACGTGACAGTCCGCCACACTCAACATTTAATCTCAAGTAAGACAACCTTAGTCTTCCCATGAGTTTAAACATCGGGTGTAAGGCTCGCTCTCAATATTTATAGACCATACTTTGCTTCGTAGTAGCTTAAAGAGATATACACAGCAGCAAGAATGTAAATCATAACCGTCTTACAGAGTATTATTCTATTACATGATCTAAGGGGCATACCCCCAATAACATCAGTTACCAATTCTCAAATCCACACATTCCTTTGCATTAACCTTTAAATATCGGATCGGGAAACGGGATTAGAGTCCATTCCTAATTTTTAGGTCCTCGGCCCCATCAAAGCTCCTTAGTATCTAAGAGCTGTACCTTGTGTCCACGGGTCCTCGGAGATAGCCAAAGGTATTCATACTGCAACAGGAAACTATTGGGGTATAAGCTACACTAGCTTAGTGAGTGAAAACTTCCGAATCACAATTAGTACAACACATTCAAACAAGTAATTAATCAACCAAGTGGAATGCAACAACAAATGAGTTTAGCAACAATATGACTAGCCGAAATCATATGTGGATGGATTTGCGCCCTCCATCCCGGGTTAGCAGATTAACGAATCATGTGGTCCGACGCCGTTTAAGCTCACGGTCAACTGAACATTAATTCGTTTTATGGATCACGATAAACCAACAAGTATTCGTTTTATAGATCACGATTAACCAACAAGTATTCGTTTTATGGATCACGAAAAACCAACCAATGCTAATGCTCCATCCCCATCGTGATATGAATGAATCCAATTACAATTGAGTCAAATATACATTAATTCAATTCTTTTAGGTGGCCAACAATTATTCGCAGACATTCAATATAAAACACTAGCTAATCAATCAATAGCTTAACACCCGGTTTTGATATTTCTTAAGTTTCATTTCACACATCAACAGCAGACAAATATATAATTCCCATATAACCCCTTCATACATAATCATCCTTTTTATCTTTACCTAGCAACTAGTGCGACTATCATTACAATCACAAGCAATAATTGAATTCGGAAGAGGAACTCACTCGGCCATGGTACGCCGGTCTCTTAGCAATGGTAGTCGGGTGATACGGTATCGTCGTGTTCGGGTTCACCTACCAAATAAGAATAGCCTAATAAGAATCTCATCACTAAACTACTTCAAACTATTTATCTATACTACACAAAATCGGAATTCTCGCTATTTGCGGAAGTTCCACTTAAAACGGCCATAACTTGGTCATTTTAACTCGGAATTTCGTAAATTTTATATCGATCTCTATCTACTTCGAAAGATATATCTATTTCTAATATTAAATTCAAGTTTTGAAAATAGTAAGGTCACGGAACAGTAGGATCAGATCTGTTCCACAATTTCTCCAATTCCGAAAATTTGTTTTGCTTTTGATAAGAAATGTTCCTAGTTGATGATTCATAGATGATTAGTATGGAAATGAATTCCTAGCATGAATGCCATGTAACGAACTCAATATATGCATGGTCATGATGATTTTGTGAAAATAAACTCTTATGAACTCCTAAGTGTTAGAAAATTTCATAAAGGTTATTTCCAAGAAGCTATTCTTCCACTTTATACTCCTTAGGGTTTCTTTGACTTTTAATCTTGTAATCCACTTGTTATCTAACTAAAAATAAGTTCTTAAAGTCTATATTAATCATGGCCTTCATTCATGCATAAAAATTCCCATTTTTCATTTGGTAAACATGTCTTTAAACAAGCCTTTTGTGAAAATCCGAATTTTCCAAATTTCATTTTCTTGCATTTTTCTTATGGAAAAACTTGTCTAATGCATTAAAAATTGAAGCTCCAATATATATATTATCTAAGGACTTCATTTAGCTTATAAAACATCCAATTTAAACTTAAATACTAGGTGTTCATGTAAGCATGACTCTAAATTACGAATTTAACTATCAACCCAAATATCAATATTTTTCATTCTAACTCCACTACTTGTTTTACATTCTTCTTATGTCTATAACTCATCTAAACTCATAAAAATCATCCCTTAAGGGCATCTATTACATATACCCTCCATTTCTTGTGCAAAATATGAGTTTTGAAGTGGTTTTGGTGGCTTTTAAGGTAAGGTACTAAATCCATCCGAATTTCCAATAAATCATTTCTAACAAAACCTTTTCTTTTTCAATCTTCTTGCCTTCTACACATGGAGATCTACTATCTAACATATCTATACATAGACAAGGCTACACTTTTATGGTCATCCATGCATGAAAATCAAAATAATCATATGAACATGAACATAGATGAAGATGTGAATGTCTAACCACTAGATCTACTAATATCATGCATGACTCATGAGTCTCATGGCATGAACATGAACATCTATGCATGATCCCTACTTTACATGCATGAACATAACACTATCTTCAACAAAAACTCATTTAAACTCTAGATCCACTTCTTGTGATGGCTTGAGATTCTTGTATTAGTGTTTTCATCTCCCTTGCACATGCTCATTGGGATTAAAGGTGGAAAACACACAAGAATGACCTTGCCATTACAAGATTTGGGAGGAACAAGGCTTGAAATCAACACTTTAATGGAGATTTAGAGATGAAAAGAAGAGAAAATTAAAGTTGTGAGTGTGTGTATGCATGGAGGAGGGTCACGGCATTATGGGAGGAGGAGGAGAGAGTTTTTCACCTTGATAAAAATTGGAAACAAGTGAAATGAAGAGAGAGAATGAATATTTAGTTTATATATTGGATGGATTAGGGTTTTAGTTAGTAAAATAAATGAAGAAAAGGCAAAAATGAGGGGAAAAGAAGGGGAGGGGCGCCGGCCATATGGGGGGGTGGGTTTGTGTGTGTGTGTTGAATTTTGAAAATTGTATTTTGTGTAATAAATGTAATATTTGTGTTAATTAATTAGGAAACAAAATTTCTTGGAAAAGAAAATTGTAATGAGTAGTTGTAAGGATGTAAGAATAGGGTATGGGTAGTGTGTAGTGTAGGTTGTACTTGTGAATAGTAGACAAGACATCTACTTTACCGGTTGTAACGAAAACACGGGAAAAGCTATAACTGTAATTTTTATAGCTCGGAAAATTATAAAATTGATATTTTTGGAATCCTTATAAAATTACGGTTCTAATGAATATTCCGGAACATTTTTCTGAATCCATGGTCCGGGGCACGCTTTTCCATAATTGAGCTCGGGAAGGCTCGGAATTGAAAAATTCCCGAATTTGGAACTTTCAAAGGTTTAAAATATGCTTTAGAACGATAATTCATGTTCATTTACTTTATAAAACTTCTTTTATTATGAAATCGAAGGAAAGACGGATCTAGGGTTTCTAGGCTCCTTTCACTAAGCTGGAATCGGACCGATATAGGGTTTCGTTCTCCGGTTTCCAAAGTTCGTCCGAGTACTAACCGATCACTAGGAGAACTAGGGTATATCTTATAATAATAATAATAACAATACTAATAATAATAAAAATTTAGGTAACTAATAATATTAAATCGTACTGGAAGACTCACTAATTACGGGTAGCAACGAAATATGAATAGATTTGTAAAATCAGATAATTCTAGCTATTTGGAAATTTGTAAAACTAATAACTTAGAGCTGCTTTAGAAATATAAGTCTAACGGCATTAATAACATATTCTTAACATTTCGAATCCCAGGGCGCGCTTTTCGAAACTAACACCTGATCAGATTAGGATAGGTCGGAAATTCGTTGATCTTACCTTTCCAGAGTATCCTAGACTTAATATGAACCGATTACACCTTTTCTCTTGTTCCGACTCCTTGGTTTAGGAATACGAGTTTGCTGGATCTAGGTCACTGAGTTTCTTGGGAGTTTTGGAGACTCAGGTTTCCCGGTTAACCTTCCGGTTTAAACCATTGCCAATATAAAAACTGTATTTCACACTTATATGACTTGTCTGATTGGTGAGTTTTATTTTAAGGTCGACTCTCATAAGTATCAAATATCTCACCACGTTCTCGGAATTCTTTTGGATTGAGTTTTATTCCCGAAGCCAATCACTATTCACTCTTTAACAATTTGTTTTAGGGCTATATTTTATCCGAATTTATAAGTCGGAGTTAAATATGAAATTTGTCGTACCTAGAGATTTTAGAATGGAAGTATATTGGGTTGCTATTTTGTTTCTGAGGTTTCTTATTTTTCTCACAACTCGGAATTTCTGGATTCGTTCGGAATTTGGGACACGTCGAAGTTCGGTTTTAACTCGGAGTGACTTTCAGGGTTTTATTTCCTAAGTTCATCTTTAGAATTATTTGTTGAAATTTTCCAGGGCTTACAATTGATGCCTTTCTCAACAATATATTTTCTAGTATTGTCTTCTTTGCCTGTCAATCTTATCTATTTATGTAGATCAAAATTTCTATTTTTATAGGTTCTTATCTTCATTTTGATCATTAGTATATTATTCTAGTAAATTTCTAAATTCATTTAAATTTTATTTTATATTCTAAATTATAGTTTATTTCTTAGAATTAGTTTAGTTTATTCAAATCTCCCATTTTATTATACTTTTAGTATTCTTAATAATAGAAACTATAGTTTCGTATGTATTCATATGGTTAAAGTTCCTTATAAGTGTCTTAATGTTCATATTGGCCAAATTATATTATTTAGAGATTATTGTAAACATATTCTATTAACCTCTTGAACTAAGCTAAGTCATGAAATAGATATTAAGAGTCATGATCTTTTAGTGATGGAAATTAGGGCATAGGGTTTTCTAAATTCTAAGTTTAATTTCTCCTTAGTTTTCTTTACTATAATATGGTATTCTAACATAGCTAAAATGATCATCATATGATATTCAATGTTACTATCAACATAAAGTCATGAAGACTATACATATGTAGAATTTCTATGATAATCCTATATTCTCATTTCTTAATTTCTACAAATGAATGAGATGTAGGTTATAGAATAGGTGAGATATTACCTTGATGGCCTAGAGGGGAAGATGATAAATTATCCTTCCTATATAGACCAAGACCTACATATATAAATTGAGATGAGTTTATTGTAATTTAGACACAAAATAACTACTAAAGATAGGCTTACCTTTGATTACTACCTTGTTGGATTGGTGGTTGTTTTGTTTTGTTGTTGGTTGGTGGGTTACAAGAAAAAGAAGTGGGGTTTTTGTTTTGTTCTAATTTCTTCTTGGTCTTTATAGTGGCTTAGTGTTTAGGAAAAGTAAGTTTGTCAATTTTTATTTGTTGTAGTGTATGTGTGTGTGTTGATCACAATGAGGAAAATGAGAGAGGGTGAGTTTGTTTGCTTATATATTATTTATATAGAGTTAAAGCAGTATTAAACTTAATTATTTATACTAGTAATTCCTATTCTACACGGTGGATTGGGTTTGCTTTTAAGTCTTATATTTATTGTTGTAGCTATTACGGAAGTGAAGAAGGAAAAAAAATAACACCACAGCTTCTACAAGCATCCAATTTAAGTCATTAAAGTGCATTAAATGAAGGGGTTAGCTTGGTGCATGGTGATTGGCCCAAGTGTCCCAAATTTGATTTTTTTGTACTATTTTATCTCATTCCTTAAGCAAAATAAGGGTAGATTAAAAATTGAAGAAGGAACCGATCATGATTTTTCCAATTGCACCTGTAACGCTCTAAAATAAGGCATTACAAATCGCCACTTGTTCTCTCTTGAAATAGAACACTCTAAGGCTCTAATATCCACAAATTATCAAATATCACCTGTAAACACACACGTAGGATATCTCATAGGATACTCAATACAACCTGTAAAATCTGGAAACACAAATAACTTCATAACATTCTTGTTTAATCAAGCAAACATCCTAGTTGGCATATCCACAAGCCAACAATCCAACATAACAACTGAAATTGTCTACAAAAGAAAAACTTTCATTTACAACTTAGTCTTTCAACAACAAATGATCTAAACAATGTTCATAAAACATAATAATAAGCCAAATACAGCAAAATCAAGTCTTCAACATAACTAGGTAAATCTTTTCTCCCAAAATCCTATAATCAAAAGTCTAACTCTCGGCTAGGTAGTTAAGTCCACTATCGCCATCTCCGTTATCAAAGATCAGATCCTAACCTGATAGATCATACATAATGTCTTCATCACTTATACCTGAAATTTTAAAAAAAGTGAGTTGCAAAGCAGAGTACGATAACTCTAATCCTTGAAAACGAATGCAAATGCACACGTAACAAATAGATATATCAAATGTACTAAATCTAACACAAGCAATCTGTTTGTTATCTATTTATATTCTACAAATCAACACAGTTCATAACTATGAATACTCTAGTCCCGAACTCGAAGTAACTCAGACTTCTCTTTAAAAATAATCAACTCTTTGAAAATAAAGTAATTATATACATATATGGATGAGTGGGTACTCCCCAAACACCCCATTTCCCCCTACTTCTACCGAAATCATATCAAGGCATGAATCCACTCAAGACAACCTCACACCAAGATCATTAGGGTGCCTCACCAGTATCACTGGCTGCCAGGTCTTTATTGGTTAAAGCCAAGTACAACCAAGCAGACAATTATTAAGCCGAATATAATTAGGTTCATTATAAAGTTTTATCCCTACAACCAATCAAGAAATACTAATCTTATAAGCAAAAACAACAAGCAGGGATTAGTCGTACCTTTTCAATCTCAGGAATACTAATCCAAATTCACCAAACCCAATATTGACAACAACAACACTAACACGAATCTCTACAACTCCTCAATCAATACCAACAATTAAACACCAAAATCTCTAATTATCCTGTCAACAGTAGATATACATAAACAGATGTATAAAATGTGGTAAAAAGAACAAACACTAATATATCATAATCTCCTAAAACTATAACCTGATAATAAATCTAGAAAAATTTGCACCACTTCTCCGATCACAACCCACAACAAGTCCACAACACCGATAATCCACCAAATCCCTAATATTACATGACAACAAGAATATACAAAAATCATCTAACCACACATTGTTTAAATCCATCAATGAAAAGATGAAACTTACTAATTTGGATCACCAAAACTCGACTCACACCCACAAATTCGGATTCCAACCAAAGCTAGGGTTTCCTTCATGTAAACAACCACAAAGTCCTTAAAACTTGCATGAAATTCGCATAAATCTTGTAAGAGAATATTATACTTACTTGTTTAAATCACAAAACTCATTCCTTATCCAACCAAGACAGGTTAAACCCAAGATCTTAATCCTTCCCATGTTTTCCTTCAAGAACACAACAAAACCCCAAGCAATCATGCGTGAATCTGTAGAAAATGTGTTGTAGATGGAATAAGATCACTCACATTTGATCAAATTCGCCTTAGGTTGAAGATTTCATAAAGAATTACCAAACTTCTCTCTCTCATGAAGGAAAAAGGATGAAATAACTTTTGTTGAAAATCTCTCGGACGAACGCATCTATTTATAGAATTTGTACATACACCGGCAAATTTAATTCCTACACCGGCGGCATAGAATCCTCAGGAGGCAGCATTTGTCGTGCAACAAAATCCTTCGCGTCGTTTCAAACATCAAACGCTGGCAAAACCTAACTCAACACCGGTGGCATTCGACTCCAGCGTTAAAGAATTTGATACTGTACATACCCTATGCTGTCTCTACACCGGTGGCATTCCCGTTCCAAGTGCCTGCATGCATCTGTCAAAAATTGCAGAAGTTCCAAATTTTCACAATTCTTTCCCAAAACAAGATTAACCAAATTTAACTTTTTTTGTGGCTTTGATATAAGCTTATATATATAAATATATATTGTAACCCATTTATCTTCATTTTATCTTATTTTTCTATGTGTTATAGTACTGTCACTTCAATAATTTTTGTGTAGAATACTTACATGTGTAGATATTTAAATAATTTTGTAAAAATCTAGCTTATACGCTTACAATTATGTTAGTTATATGAGAGTTTTATTCTGATAAATTTATTTAAGGTCCTAAAATATTTCTAGAGTATTGTTGAGTCCAAATTTTGAGTTTAAAGTTTACGCGATTTAGTATTTTTAAAGTTTTGTTCTACGTTATTAGGGTTGAGGGCCCAATGGGTCAAAATATAAAATTTGTGCCTATGGACTTTAAATTTTCTACTAAAATTATGGTGTAATCTAAATTTTTATTTAGAGTCTAGATTGATAGTTATGGGTCTGTTTTATAGTTTCTATTATGTATTTATAATTCTAATGGTTTATCTTTGATTTATCGTTTTTATTCTATACATACTATAATTTACTAGCTTTCTAGTACACTCAAAATTTAAGGCTACTTATACTTGAATTCTAGGTTTTTTATTCTGATTATGAAATCTCATCTTTGATGTCTTTTAATATCTAGAAAATTTTCTATTTAGGGTTTTAGATCATGAACAAACTCATAGTATTCTAAAATTTCTAATTAAGGTTTTTATTTGGTCCTAAATCCAATATCTATGGTGCATTTATTATTTTTTTTCTAGTTTTAGAAAAATTTCTTAGGGTTTACATAAGCATCCTGACTGTGTGGACACAAACAATTGTACAACCAAACAGAATCGCATGTGATAGAGCAAAGTCCAAGAATAGATCAACTGAATTGCAATAATAAATGACAAAGCTGAACATTTAAAGTCCAATACCTCAAAACACTAATGTCATGTTTGGTACGCATAAATGATTTGGAATAAAATAGATTTGATTAGAATAGAATGAGTTTAGGAATGACAAATCCATTCCTATGTTTAGAAGATTACATGGAATGGAATGATTAAAATTATAATTATCGGGAATGCTCTTAGTAATAAATATAAAATATCAATACATGATAGTATAAAAAAGTAATTACATTCATATAATCGATAAGAATGAAATGGAATCGCAATTCCTCCTTCTCAAAGGCAGAATAGAATTCCCCTTCAAAGTTGAAATCGTCGATTCCAAGGAATCACGATTCCAGCTTCTAAAAACGTTTCTAAACACTAGGAAAGGGAATAGAAGCCGGAATTGCGATTCCATTCTGATCCATTCATGCTTATCAAACGTGCAATAAGTTATTGTATTTTAATATTCAAAGACTTGAGCAATTTGTATTCTTAGCATAACTTACCACATATAATGCAGTAAGTAGACCGTATAAGACTAACTCAAGGTATACTTCTTTTATTTATTTTATCACTTTAGTATTAGGCTTTTTCACTAAAGATTACTTTGCTCATAACTATTTAGGAAGATATTTTTATATTTTGTAATGGAAGGTTCACTCTACTACCATACACTTAACTATACATCACTACTTCCCATAAATTCTCTCTTCATGTAACACACGTAAACCTACATTCCACAGCCATTCCCTTACACATCATCATTGTACTTCGGTCCATAGGATACTCACTCCATCCACATACCCATAAACTTTTCTATCTCCATACACGCATTACCAAACCTTCCATTACAATTCGTTACAAGGGAGTTGGACCCTAATATTTAAGGAGAAATTCTTGCAATTTTTAGGTGTTTTCATGTCCTTTATCTTTTGCAATGTATTGTGCTTAGCTTATAATCATCAATGAAATTATGTTTTTAGTATGAGCTTAATATATTTAGTCAGATTTTTTGATGGGTTGATAGATTTATGAAGTGGTTCAATTGTTTTTATAATAGGTTTTGTTTAATTAGAATTTTAATTATTCCTATTTCAATTTTCATAAGATAATTTGCTTATAAATTAGGGTTTAAGATACTTTAGAGATATTTAACACCCTAATTAAAATAGGAAATAAGATTTAAAAACAGACACAAATGAAGAAGATAAAGGATATTGCAGAAGAAAGGATCCGTATTTCTTTATTGAGAATAGTTGAATTTATATACATCATACAACAGTGATAATTTAGGAAAATATACATGGAGTAAATGTATTTACACTAATAAAGAAAGAAAAATCATAATCCTATCAATTGAGATATTTAAGGCTAATTTTCTGTGATTGGTTTAACAACAGAGACGTGTGATTTTGATTCAAATCTTAAAACTTATGCTTTTTATGCAATTGAAATTGCGGTTTAAGACATGGACACATGCTTGAACCATAAGTTTATTTGGAGTAACATGATCGTAGGAGGAACATGTTATTTACATAGTAATTATAGATAAACTAGTCAAACTAGATATCCATGATCATTAGAATTTTGCAACTCGAGAAGGAAACAAGTCATGCCCCTAGAGATACCCTAGTTGTATCACAACACCATGAAATAAACTGATGCCCTCTTAAATTTCCTCAATTCACTAATGAAGGCCATCAGAGAGAGACACGAGTGCATGATTCAACTAAGCCATACCAAGAAAAGTGACTTATAAAAACAATATCACAGTTGCTTTGATAAGAAACAATGGATATATATAAGTCACATAACAAAATATATCACTTGCTAGCTATTAAATATTACAAAGCAAGTTCTTAATCAAAATAACAACATAAAACATAAACTACTAATAGAAAATAACTACCTTTTAGAACTATTATATAGTTTCACTCCTAATCTCGTAACCATCTAGCTATAGGATCTATACCAATGCATAAATCTAAGAGGAGACTAGCTATGGTTTGAAAAGAATCCTTGAAAATCTATAAGAATATGAGCAAAACCACAGCTTAGTGAAGTAACCAGATCATACCACACATCAAGCAAATGACAAACAAGAATAATTAACAAATATATGCGATGCAACAATCAATTATATGAAGCATGTACAGGCTTAGACTACCAGTATTCAAATAGGGTGTAGATTTGCACCCTCTCATCAGGGTTTCAAGAACCAAGTCAACTTGTAAACCGTGCCTAGGATAGATTAAAAACTAAGGAAAGGAGGACCATCATTCACTTTACATTTAGATGTCTTATCCTCTCGTCTTAACCTTAAAACTTAGAAACTCCACTAAATATTAGCTAATTTCATGTCGATACCACATGCAATGTTCCTTCGGGTGCCTACTCAGTTCCCGTGGAACTGAAGAGGACAAATGTAGCCTTATGTAGAAAAAATAAGCGTTACCAGAAAACCAAAATGCTAATATGTTGTGGGATCACCACTTTAAATGTAACTAATGCAATTGTACAATACATGTCCATTTAATTAGATAGTCGAACAGGTTTAAGTCTGATTATTAGACAACCATACAATCTTGTAGATAGTCAACAATTTACATCATGCAATTATTAGCATGCAAAGTAGTTATCACTTTTATTATTATGGTTTATCAACCAAACAAACATCATGTAGCACACGATACACCCCATACCTACATATGTAGTAAATCCAAATGTATATCATTACACATGCAACTACACTGCAAGCATAACCAATGTAATAGATCAGAGTTCCTTACTTGTTTATCTTGCTCAATCGTCGTAATAGTCAACTGGCAAGTCTGAGAACCAATCTGTATCCCCTATGAAATGAGATAATAGGTATAGTCTTATTGGTGTCCAGTGTCCTAAACTTGTGTTTTAGTATTCCTTACTTGGTTTTCTCATTTCTAATCCTATTTTAACGCATAGATAGTCATTTCAAAGCTCATAAGGCCTATTTTTTCTTAATTTAACATGTAGAGTTTATATATATTCATTTTTCTTAGGAAAAGTGCCTCAAATGATTTTGACTATTGATTTTAATCACATAATCTCTCAATTTTTTGTGTGCAAACATGCATTGGAAAGCTATTTGTACTATTCAATTGTTAGCTTAAATTATCTAAGTTACTTGTTTTCTCTCACTTGACACAAGGGGGTTGAGAGGTACTATGTGGTAGCTAAATCCAATCTTTTGCTCCTAAAATTCTAAAGTCACTTTTATCTCATTCCTAAAGCCTATTATTACATGATTTAGTAGATAAATTAACTTCCATCACATTATTTCATACATGGTCAAAAAATATATGGTCCTATATGCCCATTTTTCTTTCATTCTCATATTTTCTCAAGTCTAAACTTATTACATACCTAGATTATGTTCAATAACATGAAATTTGATAATTGATCCTTGTGAGTTCCTCTAGAATTGAACATGGCCAAGACATATCCTAGGCTAACACTTGTTGTTTCTCTCTTTTTCATGAAGTTAACTACTTAAGCATAATCTAAAGCATCATATTATCCAATATTACATGGTTTATACTAATTTCAATTTAAGAACCCCAATATCCTATACAAGCTAAGATCCACATACATGCATACATAGACATTTCTTAAGTTTAGCCACATGATGGATCATTCTAAGTTATCATTAATCTAAGTAGACATTATTTATTGACTTAAGCACAGTTCGCTTAGAAGCTTCATAGGGCCGAAACATATTATGGATAGAACTTAAGGTTTTCTAACTCGATTTGTTCCTTAATCTCATTATACTTATGAAACGCACATATCTTAGATAGTGTTGTATGCATATAAGAATACTTGAATATAGCATGGGTCATGCATAAACCCTAAAGTCGCCAAACATCGTCATCATACATACATACTTGTATCATTCATTTACCTGGCTAGTAACCTTCATTACTTAGTTTGACTAGGATTAGAAGTAGAAATAGCTTGGGATGGCTTTCTTATCAACTTAGCCGAACCATACATGTGCATATATCAACATGTCTTGCTGAATTTCTTTAGATCTGTGTGAACATAATGCACTCTCTAAATAGTGTAGAGTTTACCTTAGTTTGGAGAAGTTGAGGATGATGAAGAAAAAGGAATGATTGACTTAATTCTATAACAAATTTTGAATGGGTTTAGTGGAATTCTTACCTTAACTTGATGTTGATTGAAGTGGAATTCCTTATAGTTTTTCTTAGGATTTTATGTAGTAATATGTATGGTTTAGTTATGGAGTCTTCCTGGGGTTTTAGATGAAGTTGAAAAGAGTTTAAAGTGATGTGTTTGATGTTTATGGTTGATGTTGTTATATGTTTTTGGTGTTAGGAGATTTACGGCAATCTATAAGGAAGAAGTAGGGGGATCATTTGTCTTATATGCATGAATTGCATCAAACAGGATGATTTGCAAAGATTAGGAGAATATTTGGTCAAGTTGAGTTGTTGTTGTTGTCATTAGTGGGCATGGATGACTTACGTCTTAGTAAGGAGTAGAAAGAGAAATCGTAAGCTACATATGATAGGGTAGGCTTATGTCAAGTTGACTTCATTTGTCTCATATGCATATATGGCATTGAATGAGAAGATCATGCAATGATTTATGGAAGATTGTGGAATTGTGTGGTTGTTTGTTGATGTTGAGTCATGGTGTTTGACTCACGATTAAAAATGGAAGAAATAGAGAGGATTCCATGCATTAATTACAGTGTGTTGAGGTGTCAATGCATTAAATGATAATATAAGGTCATGATAAGAGGATATTGTGATGTTGACGTGTGTTTTGCGTGAGGTAAGGGGACTTCACAACATAGAGAGGAGAGGGGAGAGAAGTGGTGGGCTATATGTGAATAGGTTGCAAATGAGCTAATCTATTCACAAGCTACTCGAGCTCGGCTGGCTTCAGGCTCAATTCGACTCGAGCTTGATTAGTAAAAAAGTCGAGCCCAAGCTCAAAGTAAAGTTTGTTTATCTAAATGAGTCGAGCTCGAGCTTTGATTTAGGCTCACGAGTTGGCTCGTGAATAAGCTCGTTTAGATTCACGAATAGGCTCGTGATTGGGCTTTTAACAAGCTCGTTAAAAGATTTGTGATTTTTTTTATGCATGATATGTTATCTATAACTACATAATAAAAACAATAAAAATTAATTTCTATTTAATAATGTATATATATTACAACAACACTTATATATATATATATATCATATTTTAGGTTTTAAAAAATGGAAAATGGGCTATCTAAATGAGTTTAGCTCAAATTTAAATTTTAGCCTTGATAAAATCTTGTTTGGCTCAATAAAAAACTTGGTTTGGCCAAGTTCGTTTCATAAACGAGTTAAGCTTGAGCCTCAATTTCAAGCTCGATAAAATGTTTGGCTTAAGCTTAAGCTTATAAAATTTAAACAACTTGAGCTCCTGAGCCTTTAAAAGCTCAACTCGTTTGCATCCCTATATGTGAACACATTTAGTGCAAGGTGGCTGTGTAATGATTGAAGTGTCATTCTCATCATGTGCCTCATCTTAATAAATGTTTAGGAATGTGGGAGAAGGAGGAAGTTAAGTGTCAATTTCATCCATTAATGCCTAGATTTAGATAAGATTTCTTATTAGAGAACATGTCACTTTCAATCCTTAATGATAAGGATATGGATAAGATCCTAGGGTAACAAGTGGTCCTACCCCCTTTACTCTAGCCCTACACGGTTTTCATGAAGAGATATGTAAACATATATCACACGCTGGTTTGACATAAATAGCTCATACTAATTATAAGACGATTAACTTAATTATCGCGTTGTATATTGATGGCTACGTGCACAAATTTATTAGTTAGTACAATATACTATCATCTAAATTAGTCATAAGGCTTCTACATTATTTGTAAGACACTTTCGAGTTGAAAATTAAAGTTTAAAGCTTATGCAACTGAGCAATATTATGGTTTTCATGTTCCGATTAAGGTTTCTGGACCTGATAGACTAAATTAAGGTTTAATGCTATATAGGCTTAGAATATGCTAACTTTAACATTTGTGAAATCAAAATTTCAATTTGAGCCTTAGATTTGAAGATTCCGATCTGATATTGATTCTATCACGTATATCTTAACCCTAACGATTTATCTCTAAACTATCATTTGCCGATGAATAGACTAAAAATTTAGCAGTTCGCTCTATATCTAATAGTTAGGGTTGTATGATTGTATTTATTGGGTTATTGACCCTTGACATGTAATCTTGTCTATAGTATCTTTCATTTACCAAGTGATTACCTTACCTATTCATTGAGTATACGCTATCACAAATACTATGTAAGATTTATTTAGTAGTATCTTGATAACTATCACACCATTATCTATTGCGTATAATTTAATTTCTAAATACTGAACTTAAGGTAGAAAAATCTCGAGGGTTATAGAACAAATTCTTGTAAATTTAGTCAAAATTTAAATAAACAAACCCCATTATAACTATAAGGCAATGAATGAAAATTCAGTATAAACCACTAAATGATCCCATACTTATGCATTGAAGGAGTTTATAGTAGCAAATTAACGTTTAGTGCAGCTTTTAGTTGTTAATCTAGCGATAAACCGCAGTAGTAATTTTAGGATTAGTTTTGAGTAGATTATGTAAACCTCTGAAATTTTCATAATTTTTAGAAAATAATCCTAGAAGTCTAATACCAAAAATCAAAACCCTAAAAATCGATCCAAGTTAAAACCAAATTTTAAATAAGGTTAAACATGAGAATTCTTAATCTTGAGAACAAGAGAACCCTAAAAACAAAATAGAAAATCCAACAATCGGTTGATTTAACATCCGTACACAATCAAATCATCTATCCAATTCCTAACAAGATCAAGACGATATATCTAAATAACACTCGACAACGAAATTAAAGACCTTAAATCCTTAGTGAATTTTAGAATCAAAAGTTTCAATTTTTACTAAAAATCAAACTGAGTAACCTATAACCCTAGACTAGGTTAAACGATCCCGAGAATTGAAAAAGATTAAATAATCTCAAATAAAATGGAATAAACCATAGAAGTTGAACTAAAAATATAATACGGACAAAACCCCAAATTTTTATAATCATACAAATAAAACCAATAAGCCGGAAGTCAAACTGGAATCCTAAAAGTCAACAAAGCTTACAACTAACCTTAGTGTTTAAGATCCAGCAATCCGTGCTCTTAAACCTAAACAAGAAATGGAATAATTGTTGATAATAGTTCATAATAATATAGGAAGCTTAAAAATATCATATTCGCAAATTTCTAATGTCCTTCGAATCTGAACGGATCAGTTTTCAAAAATCGTGCCGGTACACTAAACGGAAAAATATTCTGTTAATACCAATAACTCGTAAAAATATAAGGTTTCAAAAATTATCAGTTTTAGAATTTTTCGGTAGCTAAAAATTACAGATATCGCATTTATACGCTTATTTTATTAGTATCGGTGTTTTATTTGTCTAGTCTATTATTCATAGTACTTTTCTATTATTCATCTATCTCTACTTTTTCTTACTATCTATTCTTAACCTACACACCTATTTTTACAATTTTTTCCATAAAAATTCTACACCACATATTAATAAACTTCTCTTACACTTTTCTTCAAGATTAATTTTTAATCACTCCTCTCTCTCTCCCATGCTTGCCGTCCACCCCCCTCTCTCTTCACTCTCAATTATTTTCTTTTTTAATTAATTTAATTACATATCTAATTTTCACTCCAAAACTCTATAAATACCCTATTCTCATTCATTCTTTCACAACTCATTTTACTATCAAAACTCTCTCAAATTCACTACACAAACACTCTATAAAGATTTCTCTCTACCAAAACTTTCTTTAACCAAATACTCACAAAATCATCCTCTACACGTAAATCATCTCTATTTTCTACTACCCATATAATATCCATTCATCTACCATCTTCCTACACCATAAACACTTTAGTAAACTTCTTCAACCATTTAGTTTATCCATGTCATGTAACTTAACATGACTATGGTGTTGTTTTGAAACTCATATGAGTTGTAAAAGTAACAACATGTTCATGTTTTATTCTTGTACATGAAATTTCTATTTTATTATCTTGTTATTATGCTTTTATATATGTTGTTATTAATGTTATTATTCGTTATATTGTTGTTATTATGCTAACTTCTCATTCATAACTAACTAAATATATTTATGTATTTATATATAATCTTTAGAGCATATAAGCCACTTGATATTTATTTAATTTCATGCTTTGTAATTTATTTATTTCATGCTATTTTAATACTAGTTTTCTAGTCTTAGACTTGTCCTTATCAAGTCAAAACAACCTTTTTTTTTCTTTTCTTTATTCTTTGTGGGACTAGTATATTCTTCGTCCTAGGATGCCTTGATAAAGCTAAGGTTTTCAATACTTCATATTTTTATTAACTTGCTTATTATAATTTTCTTTCGGTATCTTTCTCATGTTCTTATTATTTCATATGCTCATGTACATGCATAATCATAATGATATTGTCTCAATAAAAATCTAAAGTAGAATTTTCTTTAACAAAGGAAATGAAACCAAACTTTCTTATACGTATGTTTGTCACCAAATAAAGACTTTGTATCACATCCATAGGAAAAATTTTCTTTTTTACCTTCTTTTCAAACTCACTAAGATTTTTCCTAATAACAATAAAGATGATTTTCTCAAAGAGGTTAACTAACAAAATAAACATTTTCTTATTATGATAAGTCACATAAAGTTTATTAAACTCAATAATAGAAATTATTTGATAAATAAACTTTTCTCAAAAAGCTTACTTGTTGGAATTTTTACCAAAAGTAATAACTAAGCTAAGTTTTATAAGTTGAGATAAAATCAACTCACTAAATTATAAACTCACTTAGAAAAATAAAAGTTTGTTAAGGTTGTTAAATGATAAACTCATTTTCAAAGAAATAAAAGAATATAAACTGTAGAGTTTCAAAAATAATAAACAGTGTGAAAAACTTAAAGAAATATTAAGACATGATTTCATTCCAAGTAAAATTGGTCAAAGAATTAAAAGAACAACTTTTAGAAATAAAGTTATTTTTAAAGAAGTTAGAAAATGAAAATATAAAAAATAATTGTTTACCAAAGACATTTCTTTAAAAGAAAATTTACACAACTCAAATTATTATAAGTTAGAAACAACTTAATAAAACTCTTGAAAACTTCATTCTTTTATCACTAGAAATAAAAAAAAAAAAGACCAAAGTTAAAAGAAAATTACTTGTTTTGGAAAAAGGAATGAGAAAAATAAAATAAGAATATACTTACTTCTAATAACCTAGGAAAATATAAAGTTTCTCGAAATACTTGAAAAGAATTTTATCAAGTTAAGTTTTAACACTTCAAAATGAATTATTTTATAAAATAAATTGTTGAGACATTACATTAAAATTTTTGTATATGAAGTCAGCTTATCTATATACTCAAAGGATTTATAATATATATATATATATATATATATTTACTAAAGGATTTTTAATGAAGTTGAGTTAGAAAATTGTTTCGCAAAATCTAGAAATATTGTTTTGAATCTGTACCTTATGGTTTCGGAACCCAAACGACCCTATATGGAAAAAATAACCTTAGAAATGGATAGCTTTTTTAAATAGGTAGAAAATGGTATATTATATGCAAAATTCCGAGTTAAAATGAGCAAGTTATGGCTATTTTAAATTAGAATTCAATTCTATGAGAATTTGACGAACATAATGAAATAGAACTAGAAAGTTTAAGTAGAATTTCTATGAAATTCTCATTCTAGGTATTTCTTTTGTCTAGGTGATGAAGGATACAAGATTACCCTTCCTGAAGATTGCTACGACTAAGAAGATTGCGAAATGGACGAGTGAGTTATTCCTCTTAATTTCGTTACCTTGCTTATGCTTGTAAAGTAGTGGCATTAGTATACTAAGAAAAGATAAAAATGGATATGTATGGGGAATCCAGGGATATGTATATATGTGATTATATGTTTATGTGTGAAATAAGAATTAAGATTATCACAATTTCAAATTGCTTGTTTAAGAGTTTTGTTTACTTACTTGTATGATTTCTTATTGCTTACCAAATTGATTGATCACCCCCTAATAAACCTCGATAAGGTTTAGCTTAAGAAAAATAAAACGCTCACGCATAGCATCCATCGAGTCACATCTCTTTCGGAAGGTTGCTACTCCTACGCGTAGAGTTAGATTGGCTATTATCGTGCTAGGATACGGGCCATGTTCCTTCCTAGAGAATCCGAATTGATCGAGGAATGTGACTCTAGGTTCGGAGTAGAGCCAATCGAACTCTTTCGGCGGGGGCCTGGAGACTAGCAGTAGAAGGTCGAGGATCTTCATCAACAATTCCCTAACCTTTAATACGGAGGGGTAAATCCGTTTTATATATGGTTTCCGAATAACTATATATATTTGTGTAATCACATGATTGTTGCATTGTATGCATAGCATATGCGTGAAAATTTAAATAAACTTGTTTGAAACCATGATGCGAATAAAAAGGAATATCTTACTAAGCTAGTTGTAAGCTTATACCCCTATAGATTTTGTTGAAACAAGTATACTCGTGGCATAAATCAAAGATTATGACATTAAGAAAGTCATGGAAGGATGTTAAACTTTTATGAAGACTATAGGAACATAGGATAAAGTTACTTTGTAAGGATCCTTATATATAATGTATGCTATATTAGTGTTTTGAAATTTCTAAGAAGTGTATTTATTTTGACTTGAAGACAATAGCGAGGTATGCCCTAAGAATTGTTATTTACCATGTTTATGTTTGATGATAAATATTCTCCTTGCCTTGTTACTTAATCATTATCAATGTAAATTGCGCTACTCCAATGCATTCCCTTGGTTGTGATGTACACCTTGTACATGATATGGAAGCCTTTGCATGACTAAGGTAGTCATTCTTAGTATCGTGTACAGTGAACTGCATGTTTTGGTACCCTCGGGGCATGATAGATTAAAAATCTAAAAATCTTAAATTTAGCTTGCTTAGATTAATTTTGAAGCACCATAATTTAGTATGTAGCTTGAATATTCAATGAAACAAAATACAACAATATTAATTTCTCATTCAATATTGCTTGTATGAGCAACACATAGCTAAAATTGATTTTATCAAAAAAGAAGTTCAAAATAGAAAAATATGATTTTCATGAGATATTGAGTACGCTTGTCTACTAATCAATCAACTAAACAATAAAAACTTTATGGTTAGGGCCAAAATTGCAAAGATTTTTTAAAAGAAAGAAAAAAAAAAAAATCATGGGTGTTATATTAATAATAATAACACAAATGAATAGCTTAGAAACTGATCAACAATCATTAACATGTAACTTCTTGCACAATTTTCTCTTCTCTTAACCTCAAGATCAATAATGTCCTCATTGCTCATTAGAAGCTCAAAATTTGAAAGTATGAAGATCAAGAAACTTTACTCCCATGAAGGTGTTGTGTGCAATACTTCGAGATTTCCTTGTGTGGTAGTTCCTTTACTTTGCTATAGACGACTTCTTAGTCTCAACTTGTCTTTTATTTATTTATATCCACAAAACACGTATAAAGAAAAGAAATATGCCCAAAATGATAAAAAGAAACATTAACTGGAAAAAAAAAAGAAATGAAATATAAGAACTAAAGTATGCAAAACAAAATGGTAGGTACGTTTGTTTTAAAGTTATTCATCTTAACTTAAAATGTATGGAATAAAGGGATTACAGAACAAGAGTGATAGGGATCAAAGCTAATGAATTTCATTCAATTTGTGTTTAAGAGGATGGGTAGAGATAAGATTAGCGATGCATTGGATCGAACAATGTTTTCATAGTAGAGAAATGCAACTTCAGAGAGGAAAACACTCATGTTCTTACCCATATGTCTAGTCGTAGTATAATCCACCTAGAGAAGTGCATACCAAAAGTACATATCTGCATTCTTAACTATGTAAAAGAATGTGCCTAGTACATGCTCATGTATTTAACCCATGTACTTTTCAAGTTTGCATTTTTTTAAATTTATTTTTTGTGTATTTTAACAGGATAGGTTATCTTTTAAATATTTTGTCTCTAGTACGCATTGTTTAGGGTATTTAAAGCTTTGTTAGAGATTATTTTTCTTTGTTCTTCGTGAATAAAACTTTCTCTTGGGAATTCTCTATAACATTCTTTTCCTTCAATCTTGTAATAAATTAATCATATTGATATGCCTAAAAGAATAGTAATGAGGGTTAATAAAAAACTCTCAACTCAATTTAACAAAGCCTTCAATTTGTAGTAAATATAGGGTGTTTGATAAATAAGGAGGAAGAAAGGATATGGACAACATTATTCAAGAATATGAGACACTTAGAGCTACCCTAAATTGCATTTGTGTTGAATTGATATGACACACAATTAATTAAAGTGGTTTATCCACCACGCTGCTTGATAGAATGCTAGGACTAGATTAGAGAGTAAGCTCACAAATGATATGTGATAAAATAAACCAAGTCATCTATTACATGTCTATTAAGCCTTTATATAGTTAAGTCAAGTTGAAAATAAAAATAATTTATAAAAGAACACATGTAAAATAAAAGACAATATCTTGGTCATTAAAGTGAAATGGTGAGCTAGCAAGACCAAAGCATTTTGTGTTGCATTACATTGGTGAGCTAGTTTCCCCTGACTCCATGCAATACTTTATCCTATGTGTTCTTTGTTTCAAAACTACATGCACTTGTTTTGCAAATTTGGGACTAGACATTGACTTAATACAAAGTATATTTGCTTTATTAATATCATAATTATCATGCTAATAATAAGAAAAAAAAACTAACGAGTTGCAACTCCTTGGGTTTTAATTGATAAGTCAATACTCTAAGAATTAAATTCTGAAGTCCTCTAGCGCAATCTCTACTGTCAAAATTGTGATAAAATTCCTATTAGAATTTGTTCTTTCTCTTTTTTGCATCAATCGGTAAATAAACAATTAGTTTAATCTTTTTCTTGATGATTCTCATATCAAAGGGGAAATGTCCATATATTTTTTATTTTTTCTTTTATTGCTTAAGAACCCAATATTTCATAGATTAATGAGATTTTATGGAGAGCAATTGTTAATCACGACTTGCATATGGATTTCATCCATATCATATTGGTACACCTCAAGATTTTAGCAAGATAATATAGGGTTTGGTGAATTCTGGAGACCTAAGGTTTGTAGATGTATTGCAACAACTGGGTGAGAAGTAGGCTTGTTACTTACAAAATAAGATATCTATATAGCAAAGATGGTCGAGGAATTTAGTGAGAATGTCAATATATCAACTGTGGGTTGTGATACAAAGATAGCATGATGAACCTAAACGCAGGGAAATTCTTCTACAAGAAAATTTGTGGAGAGGAGACAATGGAAAACATACAAAAGGTAGGATGATATAAGAATAGATTGAACACTTCCCTTTGATAGAAACACTCAAACTAACGTTGGAGACGAGTAAAAGACGAATAAGACATTAAAGAGCCATTAAAAGGTATTTACCTCAAGGTGATTGTGAGTAGCAAGTGGATTGAAGGTAATTGCAGTGCTACATGCATCATTGTTAAGGAAGACAAATTGTGGTGTTAATAATGATGGCAACAATAGTCATGATGATAGAGGGAATAACATTTGAGGCACTAAATTGTGAAGTTAAAAGTACCTTCTTTTAGTTGTATGGGAAGCACCAACAAATATTTTGTTTAGATGATCGGTTTAAGGAACTCTTTAATATTCGTGCTAATAAAGGGAATCAACATTTAGGAGGCACTAAATTGTGAAGTTGAAAGTACCTTCTTTTGATAGTAGGAAACACTGGCAAATATTTTAATTAGGATGATTACATTGGAATTCATTGATTTCAAAATTATGATGATGTCTAGTGGGTGAAGTTAGCAACAATTGAATGGTTACACATCATTATGTTAGAAAAACATTTTGGCAAGTACGACACTAAATAGAGAAAGGGATTTCATTATTTCAAGAAGAGATGAAAGAGTTGTTGCAAAGGCCATTTGTTCTAGAATACTACGATGAAGAATTTTTTTAGAGGGTTAAATTCTTTTTAACAAAGGTCTATAAGTATGCTAGAGTATATTTAGAAATTCGAGATTTTGTCAGCACACGACCAAATTGCAAAAACTCTTAAGCAAATTATTACTTCTTCCATTACAGTGCTACGATTTGAGATCACTAATATTGCAGAGTTGCAAAGGATAGACGTGTTAAAGAATGCTATGCAAATTGCTGAAAAAGTAGAGGTTGAACAAGTGCAATTCCTACAAGTTCATGAGTAATATTTCCAAATTTATAGTGGCAAGAGTAATTATTAGTCAACTGACGAAAGAGGTAATAAGAGTAAAGCTTTGAAAGATGATGAGAAAAAGGCAAAGAGTGAATTGAGGGTTCAAATAAGCGTATAGAAGAGAAGATTAAGTTAGCTGTGAAATCTTCTTAATCTACAACCATATGGAAGATGATCAAAAGTAATGAGACAAACATTGCGTTTAGTTGACTGGAATAGAATTGGTATTCTATCTTTATTTCCATAGAGTAGCTATTCCCTTGTTTAATTTGTAAGTGTTTCTACCATACGGAATGTCTATTCCATGTAACAAGGATGGAATTCTTATTCTTTCCTTTCACAAAGGAATCGCTATTCCTCATGAAAACCTTTTTTTTTTTTTTTTCAAAAATACCTTAATCATAAAATAAGAAATTGCAATTTCTTTCTATCTTATTCCATGTTAATGAACTAAGCACAAGAGAATATCTTAAATGTTTAAGATGTGCTTATGTTGTACGTGTTCAAGGATAAAAATTGGTTGTATTTTGGGATGATGTAGAGGAATATCGTAGAAGTGAGGAGAGTGAATTTAAAGAGGAAACTAATAAGAAAGTTATTAGAAAAGCAATACATTTAATGGAGTTATCATAAGAAATCGCATGTGTCACTGATAGTTGACCAAGAGTAGCAAGAGAATATTCTTCACATTAGATTTGTGATGAATAATGTGGTATGTGTGGTTTTGATTAATTCAGGTAGTCATACCAATGCAACAACTACAGCACTTATAGATAGATTGGTGTTTCCTACTACATATCATCCTCAACCACATCGATTACACTAGTTTAATGACACGTGATCTGTCCATGTGAAAAATCAGGTATCTGTTCCTCTCTCTCTTCTTAGTAAATATTCTAATGAGGTATTATGTGTTATGGTTCCAATAATGCCTCTAATATACTGTAAGGTTGTCCTTGGTTATTTGATTAAAGTGCTAATTTTCAAAGGAGTAGTACTTATTTTGTATTAATTGGTTGAAAAAGAATTAAGATATTTCCCATGAGTCTAATGGTCGTAACGGCAACACATGGGAAATTGAGTTCTCTTAAAAGGAGTCCTTATTGATAATGTAAGGAGCTTCTGAAAAGGAGAGAATTGTTGGCAATAAGAGAAATCATATTATGCTTCAAAGGGATGGAGGCATGTGCAATTAGATGAAGGTGGTCTTGTAAGGTCGACTATGAGTGCTCTTAATGTTGAACCTTTTAGGAATTGGGCTAAGACGCTGTAAGAGTTGTTAACTTAGAGAGACCATGTGAGCATTTATCGAGAGGATTGTTAGATGTTGTACTTGAATTAAGAAGGGTTAGTCGATATTCCCTTTTATTTTTGAGTTTTATGTATGTACATACTTTGAGAAGATATTTGTAGATGATGTAGTGATTAGCCCACTATAAATTTGAGAGAAAATCTTCACAAGCTTGGAGTGATAATAAAGAGCAAAACTTAGTGAATTTCATTCAATTTGTGATCGAGAGAATTGACCAAGATTATTAAAGTTGGTGGTTAAAATGATGCTTTTAAAGTGGAAAAATGCGCATTTAGAGAGGAACACTGTCGATCCTCATTTTCTTAATGAACCTGAGTTGATTTAAAAAAACTTAAAACCAGAAACCGAAACCCTAAAAGAATACCTCTGGACCAATCGGACCTAGAAACCCTATGTCCGGCAATGCCAAAACGAAACCCCGAGAGAATAAAAACAAGTTAACTCCAAATAAAACCCTAAATCAGAAAGTCAACTAAAAATGCTAAGTCAACAAAACCTCAGGAAACCCCAGCAGTTTAGACCCGGCAATCCCGTGTTCTCAAACCAAGGAGTCGAAAAATGGGTGAGAAGTGAAGGTTGGCTCGTATTAATATTGGAATACTTAACAATACCAGATGAGTGGATTTTCGACCTATTTTGATCTCGATTGGATATAGATCTTGAAAAACGTGTCCTGGGACTCGGAATATTAAATATATGATAGTAGTACCATTAGATTCGTAATTTCATAATATTTCTAAATATATCGTTATATAATTTTTCGAGTTATAAAAGTTACGGTTATAACCTTTTTATCGTATTTTCATTACCTGGCAATTTAATTGTCTAATCAACTTTTTGCTTTCTTTCACACTATTCATCAAGTACAACCACCCATACCCTATTCTTACATCCTTACAACCTATTATTATAATTTTACATCACTTTCTTACAAATTGACTTTTCCAATATATTTTGTACTCAAACTACTTATTAAGTTGAATTTTATTACACAAAAAAAAAAACCAAAACTCTCTCTCTCTCTTCCCTTACTAGAACCAACGTACCCCCTCCCTCATTCACTCTCTCTTTTGTTTGATTTTTCTTCAATTAATTATTCATGCAAAACCTAATTCACTTTCTATATAATATCTCTTTTACCTTTCACTTTTTCACTTTTTCTCATTTTTTACAAATCAAACATTTGGAAAGTTTTTCTCTTCTCTCCTTCTCCCTCTTTGTCGTGAGCTTCTCTCCCTACACACACACACACACACAAAAATTTTCTTCAAGTTTTCTTACTCCAAACACTACATAGGTAATAGATCTTGATCCTATTACTACAGAAACACGTAATGACAAGGTTATACATGTGTGGTTCCACCAAAAATCCCCATGAGCTTTATGCTAGATGTGGAAACACTAAAACATGATATTCTTATCATCATAATGTATAGATCTTACTATTAAACTTGATATGCTAGTATTTTGATATATTATTGTTATATATTGTTCTTATAGAAATTTTGTGCATATATTTTCATTATTATTCTCATCTACATATTTTTCATGAGGCATTTACATTCATAGCATGAGTAATATAGTAGATCTACTTGTTTAGAGGAGTTAAAATAGCATAGCTATTTGTTTTACACACATGAAAGTCTTGTTACATGAAAGTCTTAATGAAGGTGTTGATCAAAACTCAAGATCCATTTTGTTTCTACCAAAAAGTGATTTTTAAAATTCGGGGTCTTGAGAAAGAACCATTTAGAAAACATATTATCCAACTTCAAAATGAAAGTTTTACATGTAAAATGAAGGGCTTGGGTAATAGATATCATTAAGTAGTGATTTTTATGAGTTGATCATGGTTTTACTAAGAGAAATTTTCAAAACAAGAAAATGATTACAAAAGTTAAGTTAGATCTATGTTTCAACACCAACAAAAATGTTAAAATTCGTAACTAGGGTGAAATGCCAAGAAAACACCTATTTTCCAATCCTAAAACAAGAGTTTTATTAAAAAAAAATGAAATTCTTAGGGAGTAGGTTTGATTAAGACTTAATTTTAGAAAGATTAAATGAGTTTTTCATAAGAAATAATCTCAAAAATAATTTCCCAAAATTCGGATTTAAAAATGAACCCCAATTAAACACCTAATTCCAAATGTCAAAATGAGTATTTTAATGGAAAATATAGAAGTCTTAGGAAATAGATATAATAAAGACTTAATTTTTGTAAGACTAAATGTGTTTTATCAAAGTAGAAACCTAAAACAAAGGAAAAGTTTTCCAACTAAGATCAAACAATATTTTTCTTTCAAAAAATTGTGCAAAATTCGTCACTAAGCAAAACTCACTTTAAAACATCTATTTTCCAATCTTTAAATGAGGAAATTTATTAAGATAATGAAGGTATTAGGTATATAGGTTATCAAGGCCTCGTCATAGTAGAAATATGCATGATTTTCAAAGGAATAAAGCTAGCTTTCTCAAACAAGTGTTCATGATATTATTGCAAAGTGAAAGTTTTTGGAAATTCATTTTGATAAAAAATCATTAAGGAATTACATGTAGATAGCTCATATCATGACATTCATGATCATAACTTGTAGATATTGCATGTACATATAATCTACTTGTTAGAAATAATGCAAATTTCACAAAACAATTTTAGAATTTCAAATTCTAGTTATTGAATAGATCTGATCCGAACATCTGAGAGCTAAACATTTTCAAAATTTAGTAATAACATCATAAATAGATAGATCTTTTGAAGTAGATAGAAATCGATAACTTATTTGTGAAATTTCGAGTTAAAATGACCAAGTTATGGCCGTTTTAAGTTGGAATTTCCAATTAACATAGAAATTACAAATTTAAAAAGTTTGGAATTAGTTATGGTATGAAATACTCATAGGAGTATTTCTTTCTTTTAGGTGATTTTGGAATCAGGGGAAATTCGTGTTTCTGGATCACCACCATTAGAGATCGGAGACTATGTAATGTGCCTAAAACGCAAGGCACGGTTATCTCGAATTGGGTACGCAGCAGATCTCTCAATCAAATAATCAAATACGATAAAGATGATCTTTTTTAAGGGTTTTTATGTTTAGGATGCAAAGAAAATTAAATGATATGGACGGCGCTCGCTACGGATATGACTCACTGCAACCAACCCAAACTACACTCGATCTCTCTTGATATTACTCACAAGAAAGATGAATGTTTGATCGCCACAATCTGTAAGAGATTGATAAGATCGGTTTGATCGCCACAATCTGAAAGATTGATAAGATCAGTTTGATCGCCACATTCTAAAACATTGATAAGATCATAAACTCGCCCCAATCTAAGCAATAGATTGATAAGAGTAAACAAGAGAAAATCTCTCAATAATATAATATCAAATGACCAAAGGCTGATCAGTCTCAATACAAAAGGGGTATTTATAATAGTTCCCCAAAAGACCTAATTAATGACAAAAGGACTAATTACTAAATATGATAATAAGACTAATAGATATGACAAAAGGACTTTCTATATCTAATTATCTTAATTTGAAAGGAATCTACTAACATTAAAGACTACTAAATATGAATTTAAAGACTAGACGTAATTAATGACAATAAAGACTAAAAAGATAATAAAGACTACTAATTATGAAAATAAGAACTTGCTATATCTAATTAAAATAATGTAACTATCATTCAACGCATTAAAACAATGTAACTTCCATTTAATACCGCCAGCCTTCAAGCTTTCCGAGCCAGTTTCCTTTAAATTGCTCCGCTTAGCTTGATTTCGTCTTCCGCAATGATCCCGGGCTCCTTCGGGTTCATTCTCTTATTGATCTCCTTGTTATCCGATGGAATTCGTAGTCACAAACTCTTTAATTCTTTGATTTGAACTTGATAACTTGATTCGGTTTCTTGCATGGTTAGATTCCTATCACCATGGCCGAGTGAGTTCACTATCTTTAAATTATATGCTTGTGATTGTGCTTGTAACGTTAGTGGCATTAGAATTAGGGCAAGATAAAAATTTGATTGTGTGTATGTGAGTTCTACTTAGGTGAATCGATGATAAGAATATCGAAATGAGTTTGTTGTAAATACTTTTATGATTTAGTATGGAATTGAAGTGTCTGTCATATCTATGATCGCCCATAAATTGTTAAATTAATATGCCATGATCTTATAATCAAATTGGCCATGCATACCATATGTGAGTAACATTGCATGGGTTATTATACCTTTATGGGAAGAAGGCATAATAGCTAGGTAACGAGGGACCTGTAAACTCGAATGTTAGCGTAATGTTCGAAATTGAAAATGTGTGTAGGTGGGCACCTGTATCAACCACAATATATATGAGAAAAAATTGAAATCTATGGTCGTATGGGCCTAAAACACCTAACCTTGAATAGAGGGTGTAAATCCATTCAACATAAAATTTCCAGAAAGTCTTATGTATTATATGCTCATGTGCTTGTGCATTTCATATGGTTGTTAATATAACTTGTTTGATATATATTACTCGTTGAGCATTTAATTTCGGAAGTAAAACTCACTAAGTTAGCGTAGCTTATACCCCTATAGTTTCTTTCTAATGCAGTTCCTGTACACATGGCTGCTTCCCCAGACCTGGCCAAATCAGGTAATGTGAGTCTAGGAGTTATTTCCTTAGAAGTTTACAATTAGTTTTGTATAGTATTTAGTAGTGAACCTAGAACAATCGAGTTTTACTTAAAACCTAGACTTATGTGTAGCAGGGGAATACCCTTAATGCTTTGTAACTGATCATGAGATATCTGCGATTTATATTTTTATGCTTATCCTATCAAATTGAACTATCTATCTCCAATTGTTTATGTATTCTATTTTCGTAAGGGAACGCCTTGCATACTAACGTAAGACTTCTGAATGACTGTGGTAGTGATTATTAAGTCTCGTTTAGCATACGGTGGACTGTTACGTTTAGAGTATCTTTTGGGGCGTGACAAACACACCCAAGAATACATCGATATTTACTATCCATGTACTTGGCCATGTTACAATACAGTTAGAGAAGTACACACTACATACCTAGAGCACACGCGCTCTGCTCTTATTCATTTACAAAACACTACTAAGTGCATGTTGGTGCACTTGACCTCTACACTTTCCATGTTTGCTCCTTGTTTTTTAATTTATTTTTTATGTGTTTTAATAAGATAGGTTAGCTATCTTTTAGGTAAATTATGTTGAAAGGTATCAATGTTTGAGGGAAGTTTATTTAAGACATCAATGTTTCAATTGGTTAAAAAGGAGAATCAACGTTTAGGGATAAATTTATTTAAGGTATCCTTCAAGTGGTTAAATAAAGGTATAAATTAAGTCAAATAAGGTATCAACAATTGTTAATTGATGAAAATTAATCAAACTTAATTGAAACTAATTCAAATGCTGATATCATATATGAATTTTGTAAAATGTGATACCTCATTTCTTTCACTTTACAAAACATAGATGCCTTTTTTAATTACTTAAAATGTTGATATTTTAAATGAACCTGTCCTCAAACTTTGATATATTTGGTGTAATTTACCCATTATCTTTTGCCTATATTGTCTCTTGTATGAATTATTTAGGGTATTTAAAACTTTGTTAAACTTATTTTTTATAATTGTTAATAATGAATGACACTTTCTCATGAGAATTCTCTCAAACAATTTTTTTTCCTTTAACCTAGTAATAGATTGATTGAATTTGTTAGTTCTCATTATCATGCATCTCCATAAGATAAATAACTAATTTAATCTTCTTCTTGTCATGGCAAATAAAAGAGAATAACTATCCATATCTTTTTTTTTTTTTTTTTGTCTTATTGCATGATCTAAAATTTCAAAACCTTTATAGATTTGTTAGGTTTTATTAAGAGCGACCATTAATCATAGCTTGCATACGAAATTTCATCTGTATCAAGGGGGTTCCTCTAGCCTTAATTGTCACGCCTATAGGGTACCCTAAACGTAACAGTCCGCACATATCATATAAGATTCCCGAATTACCGCCTTAGTCTTTCGAGAGCCTTATATAGATGTAAGGCGTACCTTTACACACAATAGAGTACAAGTCCAAATGGAGATAGAAGCTTAATTTGGCATGCATTAGCAGTAGGATATAATTCATGAAACATAAATAAATATTACAAATTCTAAGGGGCATTCCCCCGCAAAAGAATAATTAACGGTCTTATACAGTCATCCAAGTTTTAGAAGTTTCCTATGGAAGTCTAATACATAAATTCCAACTTCTAAGGGAAACTCCTAGCTTCTGTACCTATTCAGCCGGGTCACGTCGCCTAAGCCACAAATGGGATAGCTGCAAAAGGAATGGACTGTAGGGACGTAAGCTAACTAGCTTAGTGAGTGTAATCTTCCACAATAACATTCATGTCACAACAATTCAAGCAAGTTATTAATCAAGCAAGTGTATGCATCAAACACGTGAGTTCAACATACATATGACCAGCCGGAAATCATATGTGGATGGAATTGCGCCCTCCATCCCGGGTAAGCAGATTAACGACTACTGAGGTACTATCAATATGCCGTTTTTGGTTCACGGTTAACCTACGATTATTCGATATCGTTTGTGGATCACGATTAACTTACGGTTATTCGATATCGTTTGTGGATCACAATTAACCTATGATTATTCGATATCGTTTGTAGATCACGATTAACCTACGAATGCTAATGCTCCTTCCCCTTATGATATGCACATGTCAAATTTGGTATTAGTCCAAGTAGTTGATTAAACCAATTTACTTAGGCGATCAAACAATTTCTCAAACAATCCATATAGCTAAGTACACAACCAAATTTATCACCTGGTTTCGATATTCTTATTTTGAGTTCTCATATCATCATCAACATATAATTTCCCATTATTCCCCATCATTCATATTCCATTCATTTGGCCTACATTCTAGTGCACTACTTTACAAGCACATACAATAAATGAATCGGGAAGAAAAACTCACTCCGTCATGGGTTCGCCTTTCTTCTAGTAATAATAATCCGAAGGTAAAGATTCAACGTCCTCGAGTTCACCTATTCATATAAGAAATACCCTAATAAGTATTCCACCATCTTAGGATACTAAAATTCTAAGAAAACTTAGTGAAAACGAAATTCGCGTCATTTTCGAAGTTCCGTTTTAAAAAGGCCATAACTTGGTCGTTTTAAGTCGGAATTTCGCAAATTTTATATCGATTTCTATCTACTTCGGAAGAGCTTTCTAAATATGAAGTTTAAATCAAGTTTTGAAAATATCTAAGACTCGAAAATGAGGGATCAGATCTGTACAGAAGGTATATTGATTCCAAAAATGCGGTTTTCATGAATGCACTTGAGATTCCTAAGTACAAAATGAAACTAGATGCCATGGTAATGATTTTCCCTATCATGAATGTCATGATATGAACTCTAATGAGCCTAAGTTCTTATAACTCTTTAGATTTAAAGAATTTAAATAAACTTTTTCTTAGAAAACCATTTCATACTATTGTTTAACAAGTGAGTTTACTACACTTGGTCACACCTACATATTACAAGGATTTTCTTTAGGAAAACTCCACTTTGTTTAAAGAAATTTTGACCCTTATATTAGTTATATTCTAAGGCCTTTATTTCTTTAATAAAATCCTCATTTATAAACTTTTAAGTGGGTCTTTTCCTAGGGTGGTTCCAAAAATCCGAATTTAAAAATTCCATTTTCAAGTTGATTCCTTTAGGAAAAATGTATTTTATACCTAAAACTTTAAGTATTTATTATATCTATACCCTAAGGACTTCATTTACTTAAGAAAATACCATTTTTGAAGTTGGAAAAACAATGTTTTCTAGCCATCTATCCATTATTACGAATTTGGTTTTTAAGACTTTTAACTCAAAACTTGTATTAGACTTCATCCCTTGTTTTCAAATATTTTCTTTAGTAAAACTCATTTAGATTCATGAAAAATATTACCAAACATTATCTATTACCTATAGGCTCCATTTCTTTTGTAAAATATATGTTTTGAAGTTGATAAAGGTGTTTTTATCCTAGGTTTCTAAAGTCATCCGAATTTACACAAGTTCATTTCTTGAAAAGTGTTTTCCTTTTTGACTTTATTAACTCATCTACCTATAGATCTATATACTAGGAAGGTTATTTACTAAAGACAAAAGCATTAGAGACTATTAATGCACATAAACACAAAATAATGATGAGATCTTAAATGCCTACATGAATATGAGTAGTAAAATGATAGATCTATTATCTCAAATGCTTAAATGAGTTTTGAAAACATAAAAACTATATTTTTATAAAAGATCTTTTGTTTAAAATACTTTTTGATGGATAAACATAAAGCTTTTGGCATGAAAGCTCCTTTAAATGTTAGATCTACTTTGTGATGGTTCGGTATTCTTGTTTTGATATCTCATTGTCCCCACCAAAAGATCATGAGGACATTTAGTTGAAATATCCAAGAATATCCTTGCCATAACAAGGATCCATGAGTAGAAGGAGTAAAAGTTCACTTACTTGAAGTAATTTAAGAGATGAAAAGAGGAAAATAGAAAGTTGTGTGTGTGGGGGGGAGCTCTAAAGCTCATAGCAAGGAGGGAGATGTGGGAGAGGATTGAGAGCTTTTACACTTTGTAAAAATTGAAAAGTAAAAGAATGAAGAGAGAGAGAGAAAAAGTAGCTTATATATAAAATGGAATTAGGTTAAAATGGGATAGAATGACTTAAAAAAAATTGCAAATTGGAGCTTGTGGGGGGGGGGGGGGGGGGGGGGGGGCGGGGCATCACGTCGGCCACTATTCATCCAAGGGGGACAAAGTTTGATTTTCTTCTTTTGATTTGCCTTTGATTTGAATTGTGTACCATCTGTCATAAGTTGTCTTGATTTTTTAAGAGACAAAAAGTTATTTAGAAAGGAGATTGATTTGAGTGATGGTAAGGGTTGAAATTATAGAGTGTGCAAATAGGTAGTATAGGTGGTACTTGTGAATAGTAAAGAATAGTAGACAAGACAATTTAATTTCCGATAGTAAGGAAATACGAATAAAAAGGCTATAACTGTATTTTTCATAAGCCGGAAAATTATGAAAAATATATTTTTGAAATCCTTATTTTATTTCGATTCAAATGAGTACTCATAAGTAAATTTTTGAAATTCTAATTCTGGGGCACGTTTTTCTATAATGGGTCTCGGGATGACCCGGAATTGAAATTTTCTTAAAATCTGATATTTTCTTGGTTTAAAATATAATCAAGAACTATATTCAAAATTAAATTTTCTTAGAAAAGTTTCTTAATTGGAAACCGAGGATAAACTGGAATTAGGATTCCTAGTTCTCACTCCAGACTTGAGTTATTCCAGTTTAGAGTTTTGGTTTCCGGTTCTAGGGTTATCTTGACTACTTGAAAAACTGGCGTTTACATTAATGTTGTAGAGCTTTCCATTGACTACTATTCTTCCCATAAATGCTTAAGTAGTAAGCTATTCACCTAGAAAGGGCTCCATGTGGTCCTTTGTATCTCGACTACTCCTTGAGGATATATCTTAGTGACTAATAGAGGCTTAGACAAACATGATTTTGATGTACTTAGGAATAATTTTAGTCAAGAATTGCATAAAAGGATTTTTTGTTTATCTTTGAAGTCTTAATGAACTACTTTCCCATCATTCCACTCTCTCCTTATATTTAATTTTGCACTCTCAAATGCCTTAATGCAAAACTATTGTAATCAACCTAATTGTAAAATTTGGTGTTATCTTGCACACTCTCTATCAAAGTTCAAGAATTTGATTGCTCAATACACCTTTTGTCTTAACTATACTAGAAGATGATATGCCTTACCACACACCATTTGATATAATGACATTTGAATGGGCTTTTTGCATGAAAATCCTATAAGCCCACATAACATTATTGATAGGAAACATGGTTCATTTGGATCGATAACTCGATTTAAAAATAGGGGGTTGATGAACTAAGCTCAGCTAATCATTCTTGATGAGTCGAATGAAGGAAATATGGAGTATTTGTAGGGCTATTTGATGTACTTTGCTATTGGGCATGAGCAAGTGTGTTTAAACATGGGGAAAGGGCAAGATTTGCATGCAAGTATTAAAGCTCACACCCATGCTAAAGACTGTAAGTGAATCAGGGTAAGCAAAAGATGTTTCAAAGGCATACACAGACCATTTCACACTATGATAACACCATGCATGATGGTCCGCTTGTGTATGAATGCATGAGCATAGAGATGATGGAGAAACAAAGTGGTTGAAGAGATTACGACCTAGGCACGACTGTAATAACCCAAAATATTACAACTCAAATATAAAAAACACTAAGTAAATAATGTGAAGTTTTTGGAAATATTTATACAGAAATTACAAAAATCACTCCTAATTTTTCGTGTTTTAAAAATATTACAATGCAAACAATCTAAATGTTGAATAAGAATTTGAATGAATAACAATAAAATTTTAAGATACAGTTTTCTATAATTTTACGCAATCAATAACTAATAGTAATACAATCACATAATGAGATAACCTAATTTAACTTTAATAAGATTTTAGTAATTTGGATAAATATGCAAATAACAAAAATGAGACATCTTAATTTCAATCTTGTCAAGATGATCACGTTAATGAAAATTATAAAACATAATATCTCTTATGATAAAAAGAAAATGAGTACTGTATATTTTATATGCTCATTGTTATATGTAGTCAGAAAAGAATGAAAAAGCGAGTCTAAAACCTTCAATTGTTAAGTTTGTCATGCCAGGGGAGTCAATGTTGAGTCATCATGTGTCGTCTCATTAAGAGATGAGTCGATTCAAGTCAAGTCAAGTAGTTAGTCGTCAATTGTTTAATGTTTTTATTGAGTCTGAGTCGATTTAAAAAATTGAGTAAGTGAAGGTTGAAATCGCCAATCTAATTCCTATTGCTTATATATACTATATTGCATAGACTATCAGTTATGTAAAGTTAAAGAAACCTTTAAATCCCAAAATATTTTATAAAAATGAAAATAGCAAGAAATTCAAACAAATATGATAAATGGACAAAACAATGTAACCATAATATCTACAATTAATAAGCTTAATAAATATGAATGCTTGGCAAAGGAATCAAAATTTCTTTAAGAAATGAAAAATAATAACAAAACTTAAATTAGAACTTAATTTAGAATTGGACTTAGATAATCTAATTAAGCCAATTAAAATGATTAATAAGATAAAATCTAAATAGATTGATATAGCCAAATTAATAAATAAATTTAACTAAGATTTGAGATATTAAAAGTTCTCTTTATTTAGCCAATTTACTTTAACTATCCTTTTCAATAAATCAAACTCCATTATCTTTTATGAATTTCAAACTAAACTTATTTTCGTTTGATCTTAAAAACTCTAAACCCTTGGACAAATCCAATTTCAAACATTTAGTAAATTTATAAACTCCAAATTTTAGTATATTTCATAAATTGATTTATCCAATTCATTACAATTATTAATTTAGATCCTCCTTTCAATTTACGAATGACTCAAATTTCTCAAGTTAATTTTCCTAAATTTATAAAATGTTTTAAATTAGCTATTTTAGACCTAAATTCTACTTCTTCAATTTCCAAAAATTTTGAGTTCAACTACTTGCTTAAAAGTATCAAATTTAAACCTGAACTCAAATTAAATATCAAATTTTTATAAATTGAATTCCTAAATTAGATTTTTAATTCAAACTATTGTTTTTTAAGTTATAAATTCTGAAATTATTTTCTAATTACTTATAATACTTAAGAAAATCATCTCAAAAGTTTAAATCGAACCCCTTACCCATAAATATCCTTAATTATTTTATCTTTATCCTTATCCTATGTATTGCTTTTTCTTTCCTTGGCTGCCACTTTTTCTTCCTTTTCTTCTCCTCTTTTCTTCTTGCCTTTCTTTATTCTTCTCATGTTACTTTTTTTCTTCCTTTTCTTCAAAACTCCAAAACTTAAATCTCAAATTCAACAAGATTAAATAAGAAAATGAAGATGAAAAACAAGATAAAAGTTGAAGATCATGCATGAACAAGTTTCAAGAGCTTAGGATGAGTAAAAATAAAGAAAATGAAGAAGTTCATATTGTTTACCAAGAAAAGTTTTGCTCTTTCCTTTGCTTTAGTTGTTGTTTATGCATGTATATGTTGAGTTGATGTTAGATATATAATGGGCTTTTGGTAAAATGGATGAATGATAGATATGTGGTTTCTACATGAATGGAGGAGGGTTTGATGAAGTGAGTTTGATGAAATGTGAAGTAAAGACATGTATATAGATGTTATAAATGATGATTCTAAGTTTATATGTTGAGTATAGGATGTTGGACGTTGAGAAATGATATAAAAAAAGTAGTAAAATAGGTTTAGTTTTCGATAGAAATAACAAAGCAAAGAGCACAGGGTAAACACGAGACCTTATATTGGGTCATGCTTCTATCTATGCCTTAAAAACACATAATTTTAACTCATCCAAGAAGAAGCACGACCAATACACGACCTCCCCTATCCACCCGTGCTCCTCTCTAACATCAAAAACTCAAAGAGCACAAATTTTCCATAATAGCATGGCCAAAATAGGCGATGAAGTATCTACCAGTGTTTCTCTCTAGTCACAATACTATTTTGATCATAACTTTTTCATATAAACTCGAATTAAGATAATTCAAGAAGCTATGAAAAGCTTAAAAAGAGATATAAAACTTTTATGTTTTAAGTTTTTGGAAATTATAAAAGTATAAGGGCCTAAATTTGAATTGTTTCCAGCTACTACATATCCAAACAAAGTTGAAAACTTGTTTTTACTAGTTAATTATAAAATGAACTTAGTTAATAAACCTAAGTTCAACTTAACTAAATGAACTTGAATGAGTTTAAATGAATTAGATTAATTAAGTCTGTTCAACTTGGCGAAGAATAAGTTAACACTGACTTAAGTTAAAATAAATCTTAGATATAAGATGAGCTAGTTAACAAATTTAAGCTCAACTTAACCTAATGTACTTTGATGAGATAAAATGAATTGGATTGATTAAGTTTAATCAACTTGATTTAGTAACTGAATTAAATGATTAATTCTAATTAATTTAGCCAGGATTAAGTCAAAATAGGATAATAATTAATAATTAGCTTAGGGTAATGTATTAGGCTAAATCATGATTAATATGAGGAATATGTTGTTTCAAATGCGTGTCTGCCAGGGAAATTAATACTTTTGAATATTAATGATGTGATAATGTTGTTTTGTAATAAATGATTATAAACAAAGAGAAAAGAAATAATTTGACAGAGAATGAAACATTGTCTGTATCTTGGCGGGGCGATTTTCGCAACCATGGTGGGACTCCTACTTAGTGTCTGATTAAATAGTTTCTTAAAATGAGTTTAATTTCATGAATGGATGTTTTCTTTTTGTATATCCTCTAAAATAGCCTTAGCCAATACTTTATTTTTGTTTGGATTTCATATATGAAGGATGATGATGTTTTGATGCTAGTGGTGATAATGTTGATGATTTGATGTTGATGGGGATGATCATTTGGTTTTCCTAAAGGATTGTTAAGACCTAGCTTAGATGTTAGGTGGGTAACATTGACCCTATCGCCTTGCTTATGCTTGTAATATAGTTGCATCCAAATTTAAGATAAACATAACCGAATATGCATGGGGATTGGGTATTCGATTATTGTTTGATGATTACTTTGATTAAGTTACTACCATAAAAGTGATCACACATTGCTCGAAATGATTGCATTGTTGTTGATGATGAATGTTTGCTACATTGATTGGTCACCTTAATAAATAAACTTAATACTTTTTAACTATTTAAGTAATTTATCATATACTACATGACAACATACTTGCATTAGCATGGTATTCATATCACGTATTAATATTCTGATTCTGTAGTAGTGCTTTTGAGAGTCCAGTGAATCTGGTTAAGGCTACTATAGCGTTGTCGGCTTTATAGAAACTAAGCATGCACTAAATGACGTTGCTCATGTTAGAGTCGACTTTCATGATTAATATTTAGGGAGTTTCTAAGGTAATAAGGGAAGTGGAGGTTATATTGTGTATGTGTGTGTATATATGTCTGCGAGTACAAAATGAGTTTTAAAATGAAATCCTCCCTCTTTAGTTCTTTCTAAGGAGAAGTTAGAGGTTATGATTTAACAAATGAGTCCATAGTTATTTCTAATGGGAAGTTTGAGGTTATCTTTCAGTATAAATGAGTTTCAAAAAGAAATTGCTAAAAGCTATAAGCTAAATGTAATGGGCTGAGAAAGCAATGTGTTGAATGCATTGTGTTGAGAAAGAAATGAACCAAATGCTCTAAATTGAGAAGCACCCCCTTTCTTAGTTCTCAGTTCTCTTGGGCATGAATGACTTAAGCTAGTCCTTTAATCCCCAAGAGAGGGTGTAAATCTCTATTTGTTTGGATTCCGATCATCCTAACTATACATATCATATGGTTAAGTGTCATATTACATATGTTTGTTAATAACAATTGTTTGGCATTTGTTTGCTGTGTGGTTTAGTCAATGTTATTCACTGAGCTGTAGTTGAGCTCACACCCCCATAGTTTTGTGCAAGCATATCTTAGGCCAAGGATAGGCTAAGAAAGTGTGAAGTCCTTAAAGACATGAAGATTAGCTTAGAAAGTAATTTATATGTTTAGAGTTTAGGTTTAAGTTGTGTAATATATGATATAGACTTAGGAGAAGAATTAGAGCCTTTGCATAATAGTTTGAGGTTTTGAAAAATATATACGATCTATTCTATTTTATTGTTTGGTGGGGGATACCAACTCTCTGCGATTCTAGACTACTGTAGGAATTTGTATTTCTTTAGCTATCGAAATGTTTTTATGAAATTAAAAATTATTTAGTGAACATTAAGTAGAATTTTGCAATCTCTGACTTACAAAATGGTTCTCATATCTTAGATGCATACTTAATATGATAACTATAGGTTGATCCTTCTAGAGCCCCTTTAGGGGTGTGACAATGACTGTGCTTAAGACCATGGTTAGTGCTACACAGTTGTGACGATGCTTAGAACAACACCTGAATAGAGCATCCAATAGGTTTCGCTCCTTGATGCACGACCGTCTTTTTGCCCATATATATATGCTCAGTTTTAGTTGCCTATTTTTATCTTCCTTTTATATTTTTTTAGGCTTTTTTGTTCCTTTATTCCCCTTACTTAACTTGTGGGAGTACATAAGGGTCATTCGGGTTATGTTAGTATGATCTTTTCGACACCTTTTCTTATCTTTTGACGTTGATTGTGATCAATTGCCTCTTGATTTTCTTAGAATTGTTTTCAAACCGTATCGACTAATATCGAGTTTTCTTTTTCAAGATTATTCTTTGTTGTTTCATTTGATTATGTGTCGTATCGATTAAGTGAAACTAGTTCATTTCTTTTCTCGGTGCTTCATATCCAAAGATTGATCATTTATATCTTTGATTTTTAGTTTCACATAAATCATAAAACTAAAAAATATATTTTGAATGCCTATATTGAGTTGTACCTCTAGATCCATAAGTATGCAGATTCTCTAATTTGTATCATCTCGGTATCTGAGTTTGAGATTGTGGATGGCAATTTAGGGCTTTGGTGGTGATTGCTTGTAGAGTAAGTTTCATCCAGTTGGTTACTTGATTTGCAAGTTTTGTTCTTTTTTTTTTTTTTAAAGATGTAGGATAAATTCGATAATAATAACTAGAAGACAAAGGCTCCTAAAGTAGAGAGTACCACTAATACGAGTGAGCAGATGGATTCTATGAGGGAGTTGATGCAAGGTATGCAATTGATGATGCATCTACAAACAAAAATCCTAAGGAATGTTGAGCAAGCCAATTAGGGAAACCCCTGTAATCAAGAAGTACATGAACATAAATGTTGAGGAAGTAGAGGCTAATCCAAAAGTTCAATTACCTTTTGGTGGACCTGTTGTAGCTAAAGGACACGGTATAGTAAGTCACCACGATAGAGTTGATGAGAGAGGTAGAAGGTATGTGTGCTAACCGGTGTATAGACATCGAGTTAAAGAATATAATGATGATTTAGATGATCACTGTGATGGACATAGGCATAGAGGTTTGTGCGATATTGATGCTGTAAAGTTGAAAGTTCCGTCTTTTGATGATACCAATGGAGTGGATAAATATTTTGATCGGAGAGATCAAATAAATAAACTTTTTCATTATCATGATCGTAATGATTTGCATCAGGTTAAACTTGTCGCCTTTGAGTTTAGAAGCTATGTAGCATTGGTGGAAGAATGTATTGGCTAGAAGGAGGAGGAATGGGGAGCGTGATGTTACTACTTGGGCGGAAATGCAAGATTTGTTGCAACAAGTTTTGTTCTCGATTACTATAGCTAAGATTTATCGATGAGATTGGACAATTTGCACCAAGGTAATATTAGTGTGGCTGAATATATTTAAGAGTTTGAAATTCTTGCTATTCGTATCTAAAATATGGAGACTCTAAATCATTCTATTGCTCAGTTTATGGTTGGGCTAAAATATAATATTGCTAATATTGTGGAGCTTTAGAGGATTGATACCTTAGAGGAGGCAATGTTGATGGTAGAGAAAGTAAAATGACAATGCAATCATGAGCCTTACAGACCTTGAGGTAACTCTTCTAAATCTAAAGGTATTAAGAAATTTTATTGGTCTGACGATAAGAGTACTAGTAATTACAAGAATGAGGAGAAGAGTACTAGAGACATTAAATGTTTTAAGTACTTGGGTTATAGACATATGGCTACCCAATGTTCGAATCAACATGTTGTCTATACTCATGGAGATTTTTTAGAGTGATAGTAAACGGGAAAGAAGTAGCTATTCTGACCCTAATGGGATGATGATGAGGTAGTGTCAGCTGAGCAGGTAGTTAGGCTGTTGTGCTTTTGAATAGTATAGTGAGGAGAAATTTGATTATGACACCCACGGTTGATCAAGAATAAAGGGAAAATGCATTATATATTAAATTTATGGTGAATGTGGTTGTTTGTGCGGCTATAATTGATTTTGGTATTTGTACCAAAATTGCAACAACGACACTTGTGGAGAAATTACAACTTTTAATCATAGCACATCCACAACCACATCGGTTGTATTAGCTTAACGACAAGAGTTCTGTTCATGTCACTAAGTAGGTATTGGTTCTATTTCTTTGCCTAATCATTATACCGATGAGATGATTTGTGATGTGGTGCCTATGAGTGCATCTCATATTTTGTTAGGACATCCAGGATTATTTTATTGGAATGTGAATAATAATGGTATGACAATACTTATTCTATTTTATTCAATGGAAGGAGGATTAAATTGTTTCCTATGAGTCTTGAGGCTGTGAGACAAACACATAGGGAATTAGAAACCCCCAAAGAAAAAATCATTATTGTTGACACAAGGAGCAGTTAAAAAGGAACTTGATAGTGCGAAATCAATGTATTTGTTACACGTGAGACAAACTTTTGGGATAAATAGTGTTCTCCTATTTCATATGTGGTTCAACAAATATTGGTGCAATTTTTTGATGTTTTCCCTAATGAACTTCTCGAAGGATTAACTCCTTCGAGAAGAACTAAGCACCAAATTAATTTAGTACCTTGAGCTACTTTGCCTAATAGGCCAACCTATAGGATGAATCATAAAGAGGCTAATGAATTAAAGAAGCAGGTTGATGAATTGTTATAAAAAGGGTTTGTGCATGAAAGCATGAGTCCATGATTGGTGACAGCATTATTGGTACCAAAGAAAGATGGTAGTTAGCGTATGTATGTGGATAGCAGAGCGATAAATCGCATTACTATGAGATTAAGTATCTTATATGTCCCCTTGATGATATGTTGGATGAATTGCATAGTACCTAATCGTTTTCTAAGATTAACTTGAAGAGTAAGTATCATCAAATGAGGACAAAGGTTTAGAGATGAATAGAAAACAACTTTCAAGACCAAGCATGGTTTATATGAGTGGACAGTGATGCCGTTTAACTTATCAAATTCTCTTAATACTTTTCATAGGATTGATGAATTTTGTGTTAAGAGAGTTCTTAGAAAATTTTGTGGTGGTTTACTTTGATGAGATCTTGGTCTATAGCCCGGATTTGGATAGCCATATCATGTACTTGACATCAATTTTCATGGTTTGAGGAAGGAGAAATTATATGCCAATTTAGAGAAATATATTTTCTGTTAACATGAGGTAACATTTTTGGGATATGTTGTATCTGGAAAGGGCATTCGTGTTGATAATGAGAAGGTTAAGGTCATTATTAAGTGGTCTGCCCCGGTTAACATTTCTAAGGCTCGTAACTTTCACAAACTTGCTTCTTTTTACAGGAGATTTATCAATAATTTTAGCACTATTGCAACACCTCTCATAGAATTAACAAAGAAGGGGATTCCTTTTTCGTTGGAATCAAGCAACTAATCGAAGCTTTGATTTGATTAAGCGGAAGTTAACTTCAACGCCTGCGTTAGTTTTCCTAGATTTAAAAAAAAAAAAAAAATTGAGCTTGATTGTAATACCTTTAATGTTAGAGTTAGTGTAGTCCTTTTGCAAGAGAGGTATCCTATCGCCTACTTTAGTGAGAAGCTAGATGAAGCAGCTTTAAATTATCCCATCTATGATAAAGAGTTGTATTCTTTGATTCTAACTCTTACAATATGACAACACTATCTTTTATCTAAAGAGTTCATTATATTTTATGACTACGAGTCTTTGAAGTATTTGAGGGGTCAAAATAAATTGTCTAAAAGACATACAAGATGGGTTGAATTCTTGGAGATGTTTATGTGTATCATAAATATAAGAAGGGTGATATTAAAATGGTAGGTGATATTAAAATGGTAGGTGATACTAACATGGTAGTTGATGCATAACCTAGGAGGCCTGTGTTGTTGATTCCTATGTAAGTGAAGTTATTGGGCTTTGAGCATATTGTAGGGCAATATTCGGAGCATCAAGTGTCCGCATCTATTGTGGTAGCTTGCAATGAATGAAGATTGATGAATGGTTATCATATGAATGATGACTATTTGTTTCGACATGGAAAGTTATGCATTCCAATGACTCTATGCGTAAGATGCTTTTTAGAGAAGCACATGGTAGTGGACTTTCTAAGCATTTTTGTAACCATCGTATTCTTTATGCATTGAAAGAGCACTTTTATTAGCATAGCATGGCTAGGGATGTTCTAATTGTAAGAGAGCTAAGAGTAGAAGCGAAACATAAGGTTTATGTATGCTAATACCTATTCCTACTCAATCGTAAGTGGATTCAAATATGAATTTTGTTCTGAGTCTTCTTGAAACCCAAAGAGAACATGATTCGGTTATGGTGGTTGTAGATTGGTTTATTAAAATGGCATAGTCCATTCCTTTCCATAAAACTGATGATGCAGTCTATATTGCTGGTTTGTTTTTTAAAGAGGTAGTCAAGCTCTATGGTATCCCACAGTCTATCACTTCCGGTAAAGATGTAAAATTTTTAAGCTATTTTTTGGAAGACTATGTGGAGGAGGTTAGGTACGAAGTTTTTATTTAGTACTACATGTCATTCATAAACAGATGGCCAAATCGAAGTTGTGAATAGCACTTTAGGTTCCTTATTTTGAGCCATAGTTGGGAAGAATTTAAAAGATTATGATTCATGTTTGCCTATTGTGGAATTTGCTTATAATCGCTTAGTCCATAGTATAACAAGCAAGTCATTTTCTGAGTAGTTTATGGGTTTAATCCCAATATAATATTCCATTAGATTTACTTCCTAAAGCTCCCACTGTTGAACATAGCTAAAGTGGATTGGAATGTGTCAAATAAATTCATCAATTCATCGAAGAGTATATGATTCTTGAGGAAGAAGACAAAGATAAACGAAGAGTTGAATTTGAGCCCAGTAATTTGATGTGGATTACTTTAAGAAAGATTGATTTCCAGGGAAAGAGGATAGAAGTTAGTTGCTCAAGTGATAGGCCATTCAAGATGCTTGAGCGAGTTAATGATAATGCCCATAAGGTTAATTTCTGGATGATTTTAGAAGCATTTAAGCTACTTTCAATGTGGCAAATTTATCATTTTATTTTTTGGATGATTTGAAAAGATTTGAGGGCAAATCTTCATGAGCCTTGGGGATGATAAGAATCAAGGTTCATTTGGATCGAGAACTTAATCTAAAGCTAGGGATTGATGAACTTAGCTCGACGGTTCATTCTTGACGAGTCGAATTTATATGCGAGGCTATCTAATGCATTTTGATATTGGGTATGAACTGGTGTGTCTAAGCATGGAGAAAAGGTAAGATTTGAACGAGAACTTGCAAGTATTGAAACTCATGCCTGTACTAAAGACCATGAGTGAATCTAGGCAAGTAAAAGATGTTTTAAAGGCATACATGGACGTAGCACTCTCGTGTGTGATGGCCTACCCATGCACGAACCCTGTGAGTATGGAGACAACAAAGAAATGAAGTAGCCAAGGAGATCACGGTCTAGGGCACAGTTATGTTTAAGACCATGACCAATGCTACATGACCATGGTGACGCTTGGAGCAACACTTGATTCAAGGATCCGACAGGTTTCGCTCCTCATGCACGACAGTACTTTTGCCTGTGTCTATGTGCACTGTTTCAGTTGCCTATTTTTTAGTTTCCTTTTTATATTTGTTTAGACTTTTATATTCCTTTATTACCCTTACCTGACTTATAGAAACATATAAAGGTCATTATGGTTGTGTTATTATGATTCTTTGGCATCGATTGTGATCATTTGCCTCTTGGTTTTTTTGGAATTGTTTTCAAACCCTATAATTTTATTTCTCAATATCATTTCCATACTAATTGATGAAACAACTAGTTCAATTATTTTTTGGTGTATCATATACAAGGACAGATCATTCATGTCTTTAATTTTCAGTTTTACATAAATCATAAAACTAAAAAATATATTGCAATCCCTAAATAGAGTTGTACCACTAGATCCATAAACACACAATTCTCTAATCCATATCAATTATCTAGCTAGATAACCTAATCTTTCCTAAACTTATTTATTGTCTTCTCCAAAATTTGTTTGAATTCCTGAATGGATAACATAACTTGGTCGCTTGCTTGGTGATGATAGGGTGTTACCTCTTTATGTTTCCTCCATTTTCTTAAATCATAACACTACACATACATATACATGTGCAAGTTGCAATAAACATTTTTACTATAATTCCAACTTAAATTTTATTCTTATCTTTCTTAACCGTCTTTAAGGCTTCTCAAAAAAAAAAAAAAAAAACAAAGAAAGAAAATGAAAAAAATCTAAACACTCCTTCATCAATCAACAAAAGCATAAATGTTGGTATTCAATACACAAATCTTTCACTTAATTTAGTTGTTTACCAAAACTAGCATAATTCCATTTTTCCATACATCATTTTATCTTATGTTGATTAAAATTGCCTAATTTGATTTTTCCTTCATTATCGATTAATGATATGAAAATGATTTTTTTTATTAAGCAAGAAAAGGACTACTTGAAAATGGAAGATGCTTGCATAAAGCCTCAATAAACAAAGAAGAGGGTGATTCTAAGAGCTTAGGGAGGGAAAAGTCTTTTCCTTTTCTTTCAATAAGCATGAAAATGAGTAAAAAGTGCAAGCTTTCTCATTTAAAAGAAAATATCAAATGGTAACTTATCAAATCACTTTTATTTAAAAAAAAAATTAGAAGGCATATCTCTTTTTGTTTTTTTTTTTTTTTCACTCACAAAACATATATCTATGGAATAAGACATTTGCATATTCTTAAATTGTATTGCTACATATGATAGATCGATTAAGATGGATAAATATAGAAATAATGCATTGGTGGTGTTTTTCTTAATTGAGTCCCTGAGCTCTAGATTGGCTATCTAAGCTTCTTACATAAGAAGATAAGATAGATTATCATGTTAAATGACACTAATAGGAGACCTCTCCTAATGTTCTTCCCAATAGGTTTGCTCTCATTATTCCGAAGACAAAGAATCAAAGGGATGTGGTAGATTTGGCAATGGTTGACCTCCTTCTACAAATACTCTCATCGAATATAAAGGTAAAAGGAGCACAAGAGATCTAATTAGACCCTATCTCACAATATTTCAACTAACTCTCCTAGTCAGGAAATTGAGAAAACTATACTCTCTCAAACTTCTATTCTTTCACTGTAGTTATGTCCTTACATTCTCCAATATTCCACTACCCTGAACTCTGAAATATCAATATTAAAGGCACCAACTGCGTGTTATTTCACTTTTACTCATTTTGCAAACTCATTGCAGTGACTGAGTACGTATTAGGTTAGGCTTAAAACACCTTGACAAGAATATAATGAAAAATAGTCTAATTTTAGGAAATGTAAAATAAACAAATACATCATATTATAACATAAAATTACAAAAAAAAAAAAAAAAAGACTTGATACGTACGAATTAAAAGGCTTATTTAGATTGTCATATATATATATATATATATATTATCGTTTTATATTTGATTAGTATCCATTCAAAACCATCTTATTTACATCTTATTTGTTTGTATTCAATAACTATAATGAACATAGTGATTAATGTTCTTTAAGAAAAAAGTTTTAAAAATATATCTTACACATTGTAAAATGAAAACTATTTTTATAAAATGAATAAAGTAAAGGACAAGTGAGTCTAAATTCATAAAAATTTATTGGGTATTTATTATTACAAAAGAATTATGATAAACTATTTGAATTCGACTTCATTTCCACTCGAATTCAATTTGTTAGTTGAGTGGATTGAGATATTGAGTAGTTTATTGACTTGAGTATTAATATTAATTGAGTTCATGCTGACTTTAGATTTTAATATTATTTTAATTAAAAATAAAAAATAATTAAATAAATCAAGATTAAATAAATTTGATTGAGTCTATTTTGAGTTTGTATAGTTCCATTTTCAGTTGAGTCCTGAGTTTAAAAATTTCAAGCCAGCATCAATATCACTTGATCGCAACATTAGATTATGGGTCTATTTGTTTTGGCTTTTTTCCGGCAGATACAGATACTTTTTCAAACTTTTTTCTAACAAATTATTTATCAAGAAATAGATATAGATAAAAAAAAGTTGACAGTTCTCATCAAAAGATCAAATAGAATAAATGTAGATAAAATTTAGATGCAAATCGGATATATTTTGCACATATCATTTTAAAAAAGATACAGATACAGATGAAAAACAGACAATCCAAACAGAAGCATCTTTTTAATAAGTATTTCTTCATTGGCATATTTTCACTTGAATATAGGTTACAGTTCTGGCCAAATATATGTGTACACATACATATATGGACTAAGAAAAAAGATAATTTCTTTTTTCAAAAAAATTATGCAAATCTCATTAGATAAAAAATAATCTCAGAAATAAACAACTTGAACTTACTTCTTAAAGATATGAGGCTGTAAGTGGCCGAGTTCGTCTCTTTAAGAAACGAAATTAGTCTAAATACAGAATTAACCGCATCTTTTCAATACTAAAGTCATCTTTTGAATATATAAGCTTGAGTATTTGTAACCTCATCTCTTTAAGAGATAATTTCAACTTGTCTAGGACTAAAATTATTTTTATTTTACTGGTAATTTCACAAATTTTTTCTTTTAAATTTCAATATTAATTTCCTCAATCCACGAAGGGTGCTCCATGCAGTGGATTTTGATTTATAATGTTTACCACACACGATTATACCTCGTAAATATCTTCTTTATTCTTATTCTCATTTTTCCATTTTCACCCCTCATGTAGTCCGTTGTCCTCCGCCTCCCTGTTGCACTGCTAAAACCCCTCTCTGACTCTTCCTACTAAAACCCTAATCTTTTTCATTTCTTTCTCCCTGTCCGAAAACTCCAACCTCTGAACTCTACCAAACCGCCATGATTCGCACTCTTCTCTTAAGAAGATCGCTCTCCAAATGGACTTCAACCACTGCCTCAATAGCCTCCCTGCACCATCCTATCCCGTCGGCTAGCTATGCGCAAACAACCCCGTCCGCTAGCCACTTCTCCGTGTTCGATAGAAAACCTGTTCTTTGGTTTGGCGGAACCAAGGATTTTCATGTGAAATCTGGTCCATTGGGGTTCAGAGCCACAGCAGCTTCAGAAGCTGGATTTGCTGTGGCTGATTACGGCTCAGAGGAAGATAAGGCGGCGTCGAAAGGGAGTAGCGACGAGGGGCTGGAGATCGCTAAGCTTGGGATTGCTCCTGAGATTGTTTCTGCTTTAAATAAGAAGGGTATTACGAAGCTTTTTCCCATACAGGTATCGATATTATAAGATCTTTCATTTCATTTTCGATTTTTAAGATGAAATGATACATAATTTTGGTCGAATTTGCAGAGAGAATCGAGAGTTAGTTTTAGTAGCTGTATGCCTTTTTTAGCTGTAATCTTTGGTTCTAAAATGATGACGAGGCATGCGATTTGGTAAAATTTATTCTTACTAATAAAGTTGATATGATTTCTAAAATAGAATTCTCCTGCAATTCTCTGGAAAAGAGAGATTCATACTAAAGATGTGATGGGAATTTTTTGATTGATGTTAGAGGTTTTATGAATATGATGATCCCAAGCCTTTTGCTTGATTCTCTTGTGTGTAGAGGGCTGTGTTGGAACCTGCAATGCAAGGGCGCGACATGATTGGCCGAGCTAGAACAGGAACAGGAAAAACTCTTGCTTTTGGAATTCCGATCATGGATAAGATTATACAGTTCAATGCAAAGCATGGGTTCGTCACTTTTGTTATGTTTTCTCGTTTGCTGTGTCATTGTCGTTCTCGTTTTTCAAACTTATCATCTTCTTTTTTTATCAGAAATTATGTGTTATTCATCATTTATTTGTTGGGTGTTACATGGGACAGGCGTGGAAGAAATCCTTTAGCTTTGGTTATGGCTCCGACAAGAGAACTTGCGAGGCAGGTGGAGAAAGAGTTTTATGAGTCAGCTCCCAATTTGGATACTATATGTGTTTATGGTGGTACACCAATAAGTCGTCAAATGAGACAGCTTGACTATGGTGTTGATATAGTAGTTGGAACACCTGGTCGTATCATTGACCTCCTCAAGAGAGGTTCGCTCAATTTATCTGAAGTTCAGTTCGTTGTGCTTGACGAAGCTGATCAGATGCTTGCTGTGGGCTTTGAAGAAGATGTTGAAAGTATATTACAAAACCTCCCTCAGAATAGGCAATCCATGATGTTCTCTGCAACAATGCCAAATTGGATAAAAGGCCTTACGAGAAAGTATTTGAAGGATCCTCTGACAATTGATCTTGTGAGTATGCCAACAAAGATGAATAATTTTTTTCCTTCTTGATAATTAACATACAAATACAGTTTTTCTGTATTATTCTGTTGACTGCAATTCCCTATACTCACTGTTGCTAATGTATCATAGAAACATGAAACCAATCACATCGCTAAAGAGTAGATATTAGGCTTATTTTGATGGTCAAGAGTCTCTTTGGATGTTACTTATATTCTAGTTTCACACTAATTTCAACATATGCAGTGCAAGGAATCCATATTTTCCCTGTATAGTGCTGGGTTATCTTTCCTGCTTCATTTTTCAGATATTTCCCAGTGAGGCTCTGGACAAAATTTTTTTCTATGAATCCATATTTCTCGCTTTATATCAGGTGTTTTATCACCTATGCAGTTTATTCTTTTAGAATGTAGCCAAAAAGGGACTGGATGAACTTATTAGCTTTTGTTCTGTATTTTTCTTTATTTATATGAAGAGTTTGTGTTGTTTATGCAATATTTCTTTTAGCCAAATTGTCTATGCTTTTTATTTTTTTTCATAATTTCTCCATAAAAAAAAACTCTTGATGAATTTATTTACTGTTGTTGTTGCATCTTTCAGAGAGCTTATAGATTTTAGTCTAGTGAAGATGGTTTGATTTTTGTTAATCCTTCAAATTGTAACATTTTTGAGAGATTATTTGGGTTTGACAGTTTTTATTTTACAAAGTCTCCAAGACTCAATTTGGTCAACTCTGTTGGTTAATCACCCCCAAGGGGTTGGCCTAATGGTTAAGGCTTAGGACATATCACGACAATTTGCATGAGGTCTTGGGGTCAAAATTTACTGGGGCCATTTCTTGGGGTGTCTTATAGCTCAAGCTATTCTTAGCTAGTGCATGGGTCTTGTAGGGTGGTTCATATGCTTGGAGGTAGCCGGTCCTCATGTGCCTGGAGGTAGCTGGTCCTAATAAGGCTGTGCCCCTCTGTCATATTAAAAAAAAAAAAAAAAAACTCTGTTGGTTAATTTTTCTAAACGATCAAGATCAGCTGTAGTTATTCCCACAACATACTTAAGATGACTTATGATGTTATAGAGAAGGAGAATGAATGTTAACTTTGTCCTTTTTATCCATTTGTTACCTCTAAATAGTTGTGCAGTATTTGAGAGATCTTTGACATTTGTACTTGACTTAGTGATTTCCAATGTGCTTGAGAATGTTGTGCTATGCATTTGATGTATGATGTGAATTATCGATATTTGTAGCATCTTGAACTTTTTTCCTCATCTTGGTGATTTTTGTTTTTGGCAATTTCATAGGTTGGAGACTCTGATCAGAAGTTGGCAGATGGGATTTCTCTTTATTCAATTGCATCTGACATGTATGGAAAACCAGGAATTATTGGACCCCTGATAACTGTAGGAACTGAAGTCTTCTCTTGTATTGACATTTTAGTAGCTTGAGATCATCTTATTGTAACTTCCATTCTTCACGTGAGGGTATGCTGTCCCACTACTTATAGTTCCTTGTGTCTTTTAGGAACATGCAAAAGGAGGAAAGTGCATTGTCTTCACTCAAACAAAAAGGGATGCTGATCGATTGGCCTATGCTATGGGTAGAACCATCAGGTGTGAGGCTCTACATGGGGACATCTCACAAAGCCAGAGGGAAAGAACCCTCTCTGGTTTTCGAGAAGGACATTTTAATGTTCTAGTTGCAACTGATGTTGCAGCTCGTGGTCTTGATATCCCTAATGTTGATGTGGTGAGTGTCATTTTCCTGCTTTTCAATCCTGTTCTCATACCCATTTCAAGGCTTTTGTCAATTAATCATCTTATTGTGATTGCTGCTGTTTGATAAGGCATGTTCCATTGATTGTTTTATAGTTTATAAGGTAAATAAAAAGTCTGACATTTCACACAAGAAAAGGAATGTTCCCTCAATTTCTCCATCAGAAATTCAGCTGCAAGATCCCTTCATGTGAAAGAAGATATTAAATATGACTTTTTGTAATGACAACCTTATTTATATTCATTATTGGCATCCTCTAGGATCCTACCAAAGAAGAGCTATTAACACTATATACTTATTGCAACTTTGTCTTCTTTGTGTTTGATGAATTTTCATGAATTTCATCTTTTTTACTTATGGCATCTTTAGATATCTGAAGGTTGGGGATATTTGTTTCTGTATTTGTGATTATATTCTGGCTTTTGTTATTTTTATTCACACTTCCAAGTTACTAATATGATAAACTGAGGATTTTTGTGGAATAGTAAATACATATTTTGGAATCATTGCCTGATTAGTGTTTCCTAAATCTGATCTTTTATGTAATCCATTATGGAATTTATATTCTAATTTTCTCATGTTGTTATGGGGTTAGGTAATACATTATGAGCTTCCAAATAACTCAGAGATTTTTGTCCATCGATCTGGAAGACGGGTCGTGCTGGAAAAAAAGGAAGTGCAATCCTTATTTACACTCAAGAGCAAATGAGGGCTGTCAGGTCTATTGAGCGAGAAGTAGGATGCAGATTCACTGAGGTTTGATTTTGCTTCCTGCATCTTGCTATCTTGACTTTTCTCCTGCTAGATGCCTGCATGTGGCTTAAACATAAAAGATTTGATGGCATGCTGTTGGAATTGGATATTAGGATGTCATTGGTGATGTATCATGATTTTTGTAGTTCATGACTATATGTTTGGGATTATCAATAAAATAATGCGTGTAGTTTGTTTTTATTGTAGCCTATGTAATATTAAGTGGCTGCAAATGAGTTGATTAAATAAGTCAAACTTAAGCTTCTATTTAGGTTGTGAGCTGGCTTGTTTATATTGTTAATGAGCCAGCTTGTTTACTTAATATATTATATATATTAAACAATTTGTATTTTTATTAAATATATTTTTTAACGTGGATTTCTAGAAAATGAGCTTGAACTTAAGCTTTTGAGTTTTTGAGTTTCAATTTGAGCTTGCGCTTGTTTGAGCTTAATAATGCAAACGAGTTTTCAAGCCAAGTTTGAACTTGTACTTTTAATTTTTGTGCTTTGGTAAAAGCTTGCTTCAGCAAATTTGATAATATTTTCAGTGAGTGGAGCTTGAACTTTCAAAAGCATAATTCAATTTAGCTCATCAGCCTGCTTGCAGTCTTAAGTCTTAGCCAATCTAGTGACGCAGAATTTTGGATTTTCGGACACTTTTTGCAAATGGGAGATGTTAGTGCAGATGTCATGCTCTTTAATTATTATTCTTGTTCTATGTCTTTCATAATGACTGTGTTAACTTTGCTTCTCATGATTAGCTGCCTAGAATTGCTGCTGAGGGTGGAAGCATGGACATGTTTAGGGACTTCGGTGGTGGTGGTGGCAGCCGATTTGGTTCTTTTGGTGGTGGAAGAGATCGCAGGTTTGGTAATGGAGGATTTGGACGTTCTGGTGGTCAAGGAGGTTCTGATGATGGCCGTTATGGAGGCTCTCGCTCTGGAAATTATGGGTCTCCTAACAATAGTCGATTTGGTTCTTTTGGTGGGCCTAGCGCAGGTCAGTCCCGAGGTGGATTTGGATCACCTAGCCGCTCTGGGGGATTTGGTGACTCAGGTATGAGTCGATCTGGTTTTGGGGATTTTGGTTCTGGACGATCCAGTGGTTTTGGAAATTTTGGCTCTGGGCGGTCAAGTGGGTTTGGAGATGGAGGCTCAAGTCGCTCTGGAGGTTTTGGTGATAAATCTGGAAGAAATGCCAGTATAGGTAATAGTTCTGGTCGCTTTGGTGGCTTTGGAGATAATTAGGCTGGCAATGGCCATATTTGATGGATACTTTTCATGCAACTGGAAGGTGAGAATTTTTTCTGTGATTATGACTGTCTTGAGGCATAACATGACTGATTTTATTTCTTAATTTTGATACTTATGTTGTGTTTTCCCTTTTATCTGTATCATGTATCCGCAGACTTGAGGTGTTCTAATGGCAATAACCTGTTCGTTACCATAGCATTAGCAAAGCCAAAAGAAAAAAAAAAGCATTAGCTGATACAGTACATAGGCCTATGCTAAGGGTCTATAGTAGGAGAATGAAAGTTTAGAGGTTGTTGTGTGTGTTGTATGGTTGTCGTGTGTGTGTGTGTTGTTTAGTGCAAACATGCTGTGTTGTGATACATGTGTGTGTTAGTGTGGTGCTTGTTTTGTTTTATGTGCTGATGTGGATATTAGTTAGAAGTAGTCTAGCAGTATAAATAGAGTTAGTTAGTAGTAGAAGGGAGCAGGGGGGGAAAAAAAAAATACAAGAGCTGTGTGTCAAGATTATAAGAGCTTGGAGAACCAATTCAGTAAGCTCAATCTCTCTGTTGATCATTGTTTGATTTTGGCTTGTTTTTCCTCTCTGCTACGGTTGTTTCATTAGCAACATCTTGTACTATTATTTATGAATTCAGCGCTCAACTGGAAAATAATGGGACTTATTTTGAGTGAAGTTGTGATTGTGTATGCTAGCATTCCCAAGGATTTTTTAGCTTTTTAAGTTACCTAGTGTCATAAGATGCTCCTGTCATCTGAGATCTGCTGTTGCTTTCTAACTGTACTGTCTCCTTTATTTTGTAAATTACTTGACATTGAGAGCTTTTGGACTCTTCTCTTGTGATCCATGTATCCTTTCTAACCTCTTAGATATGACCTCTGTGGTGGATGTTTTATATTTGACCTCAATTAAGAGATAACAGCAGCCAACTGATGAAATGCTGTTGATTTTCATATGGTCTTAGCTTAGCTTAGGTTTACCTTTCCTCAACTTTCCCCATGCTTCAATACCTAATGGAAAATCCTTCCAGTTCCAATACTCTATGTGCAAGTGATTTTACATTGATCTGTAGCCCTCTGTTTAAAGATGTTTCTTCTGAATATTAGAAGTAATCTTCTTAGTCTTTTTTATTATTTTATTTTATTTTTTGGGCCAGTAAGTCTTTATTATTTGTTTGATATGATGCTTTGTTTATTCCCACGAAGTGATTTTTTTTTTTTTTTTTTGGGGTGGGCAGGTATATAGACTTGAAATGCAGAATGCACATGAAGTAATTCAGCACCAATAATGAGCAGCTTTGCTCTTGTAGCAAGTGGTGGGATAGTAATGGGATTTCCATGTTGTGAAGAGGTGCTTAACCTGAAGAAGTCTAAGGAAACGAGTAGTTCAGAGGTTATGCTATTTATAGTAATGTCAAAATTCATACAAGGATTAATTAGTCCGTAGGTCAACATTGAAATGCTATATTTTGAAGAAATTGCATTTGTATTCTTTGAACTAAAGCCAATACGACATATGCCATGGAAGGGATAAAAGGTCTGGAGGTTGTAAGTTGAATTCTATCCAGGTGGTTCTGCTTATATGGCTTAAGGTGGGTACTTGGAAGAAAATGTATCATCTCTGACATGATTTTGTTTTTCTTTTTCTAGTTATCCCTTAATGGTTTATCTTAGGATGATTAGAACCTCTAAATTTAGTTTGTGTTTGACTGTGCCATAGCTGGGTTGGGTGGGAAAAATATGGTTCTATAGGCTTGTGTTTTGCGGCACTGACATGAGTAGTCGTCAGCTATGTCAAGGGAGATACCCCCATTTTGATTCAACTATGCCAATGTTGCATTTCGTTTTCTTGTAGTGTGGGGCATGCTGTGGGATCTATTTGTAACAGCTTTTAATCTGTTCAACGCTCTTATACCATTCTCGAGGTTGATTATACATTAAGGAGAAATGACAACTTTTGCCTCTTGACAAATTTCTTGGAGTGGACCATTATCACTTTCCAGTACAGTATATTTAAGCGCCATACACTTGGACTACAGTTCATTTAACTGCCAGTCGATGTTGATATTAAATTTTTAACGATTTGAATAGAAATGGCTATTTACAATTTGCAATAACCTTGGAGGATGGTTCAACTGTTGCAGAATCCATCTGAAGGCGTTTTCAACTCTATGTTAGTTGCTTTGAAATATCGGATAAAATTTCTTTTTAATATTTCGGAAAATATGTCTATTCTATTACCACCAGTGATCGTCGTATTAGCTAATTTTGATCAGCCAGCCGCATCCCATGTACCGCCGTGCCTCTATCTGCTGACATTTATGTGGATAATTCAATATTATTGTTACACTGGTTTTGAAAGCAAGTGCTAGGTCATTTGGTTAGAGGTTCGATTGGACTTATGATTCCCTTGGATTTTCGGCTGAAGAATAGACGAGAACGCATCGAGGCTCCGGAACACTTTCTGAATCCTGATCATGCCATGCCACAGTGCCTCTTCACTGGTCGAAAAGTCAAAAGCTGTCTACAGTTTCATATGTTAGATAGCTGTCATGGATGTGCTTCACGAAGTTTGGCATTGCTAAATATGGAAATTACCGTCTTGATGTTAGTTAAACAATAGCATTGGTAGATTGCCATTATTGGTTAATCCAAGAAGTATAAGGTTGTGTGTGCAGGTGAATGAAAATAATTTTTGGACGATAGTGGCTGTATGTTATTTCCTTGACTATTTTGTCATATTATGCTCATCTTCAAACAAATGGTATGCAAGGGTCCATGGGGCTTTTGAAATTTATAACTAAAAATTGTAGGTTCAGATGCTTAATTCAGTTTAGATGTTATTGTTAGTTCATGAAATTGATGTCAAAGGTTGTATAATAAGAAAAATGGGCTCAGAAAGGAGGGTGGTGTTTTATTTGGCTCACTAGTTTTGGTGTGTAAGGGAAATTTCAGTCTTTTTACTAATTTTGATAAGATAGGTGTTATCAACTATTTAATGATTCAAGTTCATAATCAATCGTGATCATATAACTAAAATAGTTAATATTTCAATTACTATATTTATTATAATGGTTAAATACCAATTGGATGGCTTCCTTGGCATGATCATAAAAGCTTTTGATAAGTAGATTAAAAGCTTGTCGGATTGTCTGATCAATCATCCAACTATTAAAATAAATATAGTAGGTGTTATATTAAGTATTTTAATGGTATGATCACAGTTGGTTAAAAATCAGAGCTGTTAAATATGAAATACTCAAATTGGTTTCCTTAAAAACATGACGGATGCATAAAATTTTCTTAATAAAACATACTATTATCTATGTTCCAATTTCCTGCAATAGCAGAAATTTTTTATAATTAGTCATGGAAAGAGTTCGTTTAGTTTTTTATATAAAAAATTCCAATCCTTTGCTATCACCAAATATATGATCAAAGTACATTCCCTTGTCCCCCATTGGCTTGAAATCCTAATAATTAATGGGAAGGGAGAACCCGATTAAAAGGAAATTTGAAGGTACAAGACATAATTTTATATTATCTACTAAACACCTAACAAACTCTCATAGAGAACTAAAAAAAGTAAAATAAAATAAAATTAAAAAGTAAGTTCTCTCTTTCTCAAGAACAAAGAAGAAGACCTCCGGATCAATAGATGCAAAAGGCTTGCCATAGAAAATATGAAGTGGGGATCCTCAACCTAGACACGTCGGTTTACTGATCTGATCAGGGAGTGTCCAAAACAGACCCCGCTAGGCCTGCTCTAAGGCGGATTGAGGCGGTTTCAACCTACTACGGGCTTAGGGCCAATCCATAACTCATTGAACCATTCAATTTTTTTTTCAAAAACATAACAAAAAGAAAATTTAAAAAATCAAATTAAAAATGGGGATAAAATAAAATAAAGATAAATTTAAAATTAATTAAGATGAATTTTTAATTTAAAATAAATTCGAGCTTGAAAACAATAGTTTTTAGCCCATTTATTGAAAGAATGTGTAAGATGTGCATTAATTTATACACAAGCACATCCATTTTTAGTTGTAAAATTAGTAACATGGAACTATGAAATACCCAAGATACAAACAACTCCCACAGAAACAAAAACAAGTCCCACATTACTAAGAAATAAGAAATCACTCTAGTTAGAAATCTATATAAATCCAATAACACATCATTTTAATCATATTAATTACTTGTATGGTTAGCAACATATTTAATGTGGAAAATAGTTACATTTTTTCACTATTCACATGGAAGAATAGTTTAAACATTTGTTAGACATCAATTCCTTTTTCTTTTACTTTTCTTTTGTTTTCAATTTTTTGTTTTTGTTTTATGGGTTTAGTTCAAATTTGACTTGCCAGTGGCGGTTCAAATCGAGTCATGAATCAGAACCTGTCCATACCCATGTCCAGTCAAATTGAAGTAAATCAATAAATGGTGATTCTCTTACAATTTGGTTTAGTCCATCCCTAAACAATTGAAATTAGTTTGATTTGGCACCTTTTTATAATAAATTGATTCAATTTTTAATCGAACAAAACCACAAAGTTTAAAAAGAAGAATACGAAAGTTTTATCCTGTGGGAAATTCTCAATATCTCCTTTTATATTATATGTTTTATTTTGATAAATTATTTTTCCTTATTCTTATTCAAGATAATTTATACTACCCTAACATTTGTATTGAAATACTACCGAAAACAAGATAAAAACCAAAGCAATATGGTAAAGTGCCTTGTCTCTTTATTGGAAAAAAAAAATTTGCACCTTTTTCTTTTTCCTTATTAGTACTTTTAAACCTTAAACTCCTTGCTTTTGCATTTAGCCAAAAGCTTTCAGCCCTTACCACGCTTTCCAAAACCTTAGGCTGTTCAATGTCTAATAGGATTAGATCCATGAAAAAATAAAATGAAACCATAGAATTTTGTAAGAATAAAATTTTGATAAAGGTGAGCCGAATTTTCTAATATGTGTTGCTCATTTTTTTGATTAAAAATTATTTGGAATTGAAATTTATGTGACTATCCTTGTTGTAAGGTTCACATGAGTGAGAAAGATCAAAGGAAGGAGGCAAATGATTTAATAAGCAATCTATTAATGAGTTTGATTATTCAAATACATTCATAACATTTAAAGGGTCAAATAGCAAGGGAACAGGCAGATTCTCAAACCTTGAGGGAAGCAAGTGAAATTCATTAGCTAACTTTGAGTTAAACCAAAACTAAACCCTTTCTGTTGTGAGTTTTGCAAATCTATGTAGGTTATTCCTTAATTAGAGCCTGAAGTTCCCCAAAGCTATGATTTCTCCATTGGAATAAATCTCTATTAATTTATTAGGCTTTAATAAATGTTACACCACGGAAGGGATCCTTGTTGTAACAACCTGCTATAAATGTTTATTTTCGCTACATAAGCATCTGCAAAATGTCTTACATCCAAAACACACTTTGCATTCGAAGCTGATAAGTGCTTTTTACTTTATTATTTTCATAGGATTTTGACCATGTTTCTGATGCATTTTTTTAATTAAATTATTGTGAAAATTTGCTTTTATAGCTTAATTGTTGTTTTCAACTCTTAAGATGAAGAAGTGAAGAAATAAAGATGTTTCAGATCAGATTTTGGGCAAAACAATAGCTATAGGAAGATCAAACTTCTATTAAGGGCAAAACAGAACCTTCAAAGGCTATAATTTTGAAGACAAGACCAAGTTGAGGCAAAAAACGTGAAGTCGCACCCTGAAGTTGAGGCCAAAACTCACCTCGCGACAATGTATTTCAAAGAATTGGAAGTTTTTGAAGCTGAAATAAAGTTAAGCCCTGACGCTAAGCCTACAATGAAAGCACATTTTCACCTTGCGACCTTGATTTTTGGATAGAAGATTGTCATAAAGGAGCCGAATCCTAGGGAGAGCTCGACCAGCACTTCACGACACAAATAAAACGCGTGTTTCTTTGGTCTTTACGCGCGCATAAGTATGAGAAAGCAAAACTGTTATTGGTATCTTCCACGAAGCCAAATCAAAATCCAAATGATTTCCTTCTAGAATAAGTTTATAAATAAACACGAGAGGTGCATTGTAAATAGATGTAATCATATGTATAGTTTTTAACCTAGTTTTTAGTGCAAAGAGCTCTCAGTGAAAGAATCAATTTCTTCTTATTGGGTTCTTTTGAATTTTCTAGGTAAATTGCTTTAAGCTTGTGTTTGTAATTTCCTGTGAGAATTTTGTACGTAATTGAATTCATTAATTGATTAAGTTTATTTCTCTAGTATATTTGATTATAATGCCTGAGCTTATGGAGGAGTAATCTCTCTGACTTAGGGTTTGTGGATCTAAATTCCTATTCATGTGATTTCGACTGGACGATTATGTTCATTATGTGAGTATTTGTATTCAATAGCTTGAATTTATCAAGTGAATCTAATTAAGTGGTGCATCTTATTAGATTCACATCTGATTTTCATTAAATGAGACCGAGAGGAGATTTTAATGAATAAGATCTAAAGCTTTTGATGCAGTCGATCATAGTTTGCTTGAGAGAGTAACCGTGAAACTTTATGTCACTTGTTTTTAAAACCAAACTGGGTTTTCAAACGACATATTCTTGAACTTTAAGCGGAATTAAAGCCGTCGATGGTTAGCTCGAGAGAGTAACAGTTCAGGTTTAACTCTAGAATTACCAAGCTTTAGAGAGGATGTAGTTTACACTCGTGAATCTGATGATGCAAATAATCCAGCAAATACTTAATCCTAGTTTGAATCGAAATCACATGATAGAGAGTTGGTGAAGCAACTCCTAAGTTTTCTCTTGCATAGTTACAAACATATCTTTTATTTTGCCCTAGAAATTGCTTGTGAACAGTCTAACCTAGCATACCTTTTTGTTTTCCATTATGATATTCTAAATTTTCTTTGGCTAGATAGTGGAAGATAAGTGAGTAAAATAGTTGTCACCATTTCCCTTGGGACCGACTTAATGTTTTCTATGCTACTTCAGTAGGTGAGCTTGCCTAAAGTATTGGTAATTGCTAATTGAAGTTGAATAGGATATGTTAGTTTTATAAATTTTGAAAACTTCAACTTCGTGTTCTCAAAACAGTTTTTAATCTAAGGAAAAAAACAACACAGACACTAGAAGCATTACCCAAAGTTGGTTTAAGCACTTAAAAGAGTTGAGTTATGAAACACCTTATGTCTCGTTTAGAGGATTAGAATTGGTAACAAAAATTTTTATACAACTATTGAGAAGTTCCATAACCAAAACATAATTGAGAGGCATTGACTATAACAACTTTCTTATAACACTTCCTAGATGCCAAAAGTGGTCAAGCTTATCGAGGTTATTTAACTGGGAAAATTGTAAACCTGCTCAAGTGTACATGTAAGATGAATCACACTATAAGAGGATGAGCAAAACTACAACTTAGTGAGATATGAATACAAGTTCCTCATTACTACTCAACAAACAATACAAGCAAGTTATCATGTGTATGTTATTCATGAAAAACTATATGTAATGTAATCATTGCATGCAACCTTCAAGTTACAAATATGAAACTTCGAGTTATATACCCCCTCCTCTTAACCTTAGGTTGGGGAAAATGTGATTTTGTTAGCGTTTAGGTTATCTAATAATCATTCTCTTACATTGTAAGCCCTGAGGCACCTTAATTGTAGCTTTGTCTAAAACACATCAAATGCAATCCTAAGGTATCTTGTCTAATTGATTTGCTTACTATGTGAGTACCTTAATTGCAATTCGAAGTTGGAACAAAATACCTTAAGTGAAATCCTAGGTCGGTGTCTCTTAAGACGTATGATAGGACCTAGAAAGATGGTTTGAACATGACTTCCTTGTTCTGTGTCTTCCTAGTGTTTTTAATTCATTCTCATGAACCTAAATACTGGAAAATATTAGATAGATTGAATCAAGTAGAAAATACCTATAATTATTGACTAAAATTTAATTTCTTATTATTCCATCGTAGAACGATGATGATAAAGGTTGATGCAAATTCCATGCAATGAATATCTAGTTTTATTAGAATTCTAATCATTGTTTAATGATTCAGGGTGACTAACCAATATGTAACTTAATCAAAACAAGAATATGGAAGGAGGCATAATTCACACACGTGAGCACGACAATCAGGCATTAAATATGATGTTCATTATTATTTTCCCAAGTTAGCAATGACTTTGGTGAATATAAAAATAGTATTATTGATGATTTATCAAAAGTTTACCCTATGCATGCTATGTGACTATTCTATAACCCTTCAAATTATTATTTGGAGTTCCCTATGAAGAGTGAACCACTTTCATTAGATAATAAACCAATTTACGTACAATTCCTCAAAATAAATACCGATAATCTTACTATTGCCATATATTTGCCTTTTAATTTATTTCCCTACTATTCACAATTAATATCAATCTAAGTATCTTATTTCCTTAGTTTAATTATTAATGAGTCATTATTTATTTCAATTTATTGTATTTCATTTCACTTATTTTATTTCCTTTCAAAGGGATAATCAACCTTAGATAATTGAGCACCTAAAAGTAAATGTCAGATTACTTACTGACCTGGCAACGTTTGGAATCGGCTTGACAATCTAGGGCCGTTATGAACTACCTTAATGACATATTTACGCTAGTGAACCACTATTCATCGTCTTCCTTCCATATTGCTAAAATTTCCTTCCTAAACTTATTTCTAGACTCCACATTTACTTAAACTTAGCTTTATATGTCATCAATAAGAATTTATAATCAATATCCAACATCAAGCATTCATCAAACATTAAAATAATGCACAAAACAAAAAATAATAGTCGCATATAATAAAAATTTTAAAGTTTCCATGGCCTCATCCTATCGTTGCCTTCATCATATCCATAAAGAACTGATGATTCCTCAAAGTTTGGTACTTCTTGATCATGATCCCCCAATCTTTATTTATAATCAATCCAATAGGAGCATTTAAACAAAGTTTTAGAGTTCAAGATGATAGCAATCTCCTTTGCACCAAGTACGAAAGGAGAACCCATTCTACCTTACAAAAACAAAGGAATATGAATAGATGAAAAAGGAAAGTAATAAACAAAGAAGAATGCAACAAAAGTTACCTATTGAATGGATGCACGCTTAATTTGTCTAGTGTCTATTAATGGCTATGATGGATGTTTATCAATAGATTTTAAAGACAATCTCTCTACCTTTGCATTGTTAGAGGGTTTAGATCGTTGAGAGGCTTGCAGCCCCCTGGCCATTACTAGTAGCCTTAGAATTAGGCTATAACTTAAGGTAAAATTTATGACAATACATGATAGGTGCACAAAATGTGTCATCTGAAGCAAAGACATATGCTTGAAAGATTTATAAGCAATTTAAATAGTATGTCAACCAACCCAAGGCCCCAATGCAGCCTATGGGAGGAAAGAACAATTGTCATACCCCAATGCAAGTATTTGTAATATCATTTGATGATAGTGATTGACAGCATGTCTCAATAGTCTGATTAATAATGAGGATGTAAAGCACTCCCTGGTCAAAGCCAAATTGATGTGTAACCTTATGTTTAAATTTCTTTCTCACAATAAAAAAAAAATGAAGCAAACAAGAAGAGAAGTTTTGTTTATTACAACATATTACTATTTCGAGGCAAGGAAGGGTCAAGATGATAATTTGATATCATTCTAACCAAAAATACAATTTGAAAATGCTAAAAGAAATAAATAAGATGGATGAAAAGGTCAATCACTGTATATTATATAGTCCATTGATATGGTGGGGCAAATTTGACCTCAATGAACTTAATTTGATTAGCTGAGTATTGTGACACCACAATGGATTTCAAATTTAATGGTAAAAAGTAATTGCAATCAATAAGAGAAGAGAATTAATGATAATGCTATGAGATATAAATCCTTTGATATCATTCAAATTGGTAAGAATACAACAAAAGAGTCCAACGAAAAAGAGAGTCCATTAAAACTTCACTGTCCACAATACACTAGCATCTACCTTCACCTAGAAGAGGAATAATTGGACAAATTGTCGACCAATAACGTAAAGTTATCTAAGGCTACAAGGTTATACAACACACCACAACAAAGCAAAAATGGGAATCAATGATTGAATTCACTTATGTAGGAAAGTCGAAACAATCACATTAAGAATAGTTGGCATCTCAACCAATTGCAAACTTTATTGGAAAGGTAAAAGCAAGTATCATGGGATCCTACACTAGTGAGCCCCTTCATCATCGACTAAATCATCCAACAATTTTTTAGTTTCCTGTTACATCTCAATGTGAGTCTTAAAAACAAGAGCAAGTGGGGATCAAAAGGGAATGTTATCAAAACCCATTAAGCTAACAACATTCTTGATTGTTTCAGTCAACCTCTCGTCCATGGCCGCATCAATTGAGACAATTGACATCAAAACATGCTCCTTCACTCCCCCCCTTAGAAAGGTCGTCATTCCTCGCTGCGTTAGCTTACGTGACCTCCAATCCTTAATGTACTTGGTTTTCCCTTGATTGGTCTTCTCTTTGTTGGTTAGCATCCACAACGAGGCCATCCTCATCACCACTAATGTTGTCCTCTTCCTTTTCCTCTAGTGTAGCTTCCAAGAGATGCTTATAAATAAACCATTCCATAAAAGAGTCATATCAGGACTTTAAAATGTGCTGGACATGGAACTTAATGGTAAGGTCACCTTTTGCATCTCCTCTTCAAAACGGTTACTCTTAAGGAATTCCTTAGTAATCTTCTCCTTAGTGGAATTGGGTAGCACATCACTAATGTCTACTCCCTTAATAACAACAACTTGGTCCTCCACTGGGGATGAAGCCGCAATACCTTTACCTCGAGCTTTAAGTCAAGAAGACAAAGTTGCATCTCCATCTTGTGAGTTACCTACCTTGATTTCTCAGCTGCCTTAATAGCATTGGTAAATTCCTCTCTCATATGCTCCAACTCCTTTACTTTAAGGTTGAAGTCAGACTAGAGACTTTGATGTCGTTTCTGAGCTTCAAAGATATCTACATTCTACTTCTTGATGAAGGTAACTCTCCTTGACAATTCTTCCTTGACCTTAAGGACAACATCTTCTTCAACTCCCTGGCCTCATTTTTTTTAATCCAAACGTGCCCCTTATTTCTTAACTCGCTACATCCTCTTGACTCAGCTCATCGATCTTGGAAGCTAAGGATTTACATTTATCTTTATAATAATCGACCTTAAAAGTTAAGAATTTACATTTATCCTTATAATAGTTTGAGTAGTTGGAAAGAGGACCTACCGATTTAGCATATAGAACTCCTTAATCTATTATTCCACCCTTCTAATGTCCTCCTTACCTCCCTAACTTCCTTCTTGACCTCTAGTTTGTGATCGGGTTTTAATTTATATATTATCTAAAATCTCTTCCAAACTACGATCCAAAAATGCAAGCACACCTACAATGTAGTACAGAAGCAATTATAGGTTGTATTCTTTAGAGATTGCCTAACACCTACTCACTCTCTTCCATTATGTTACTAATTAATCCAGGAAGTGTTTTGATGTCTAACTAATTATAGCTAATTTATACAATAAGAGTGTAGATCAATTCACAAGAAGATAAACTCAAATTGCACATATTAACTTAGCCTTTGCTTCACCAATAATCTTATCATGTAGTTTCGTTAAAACACCAAAAGATCATTGTTAAATTCTTGAACTATTAAATTTTATAAGATATGTTGAAGCCTCTCTCAAGATCATCAACATTTAATCCTAAGTTTAACAGTTGGAATCTCTTCCTATTCATTAGCGACTTAGAATTGCATTAAGATTAGGAATTCAAAGATTAAATAATTTGATAATAGAAGACTTTCACCACTCTATCTCTAGATACCATGAGCAATTTTCATTAATAGCTTAAGTCTGTTCAAATGAATGATTTCTCAATCTATCTAAATGAAATCAGACATAAATTCATATTGTGCATTGATATAAATTCAAGATCACTATGCTCAAGCTATCAATCTCAAGAATTCAACAACATTCGGATAAAATCATTAGTTGAAATTACACGAATCAGATCTGGATCCACAAAGTCTAAGTAAACTCAACTACTCCTTTATCAAAATAGAAATTAAGTATCAATTCAAAAGGAGCACGGGATAATATATAAGAAAGCACCTATTAAGAGTAGAAATCCTTACAATTAAGATCCAAATTAGCTCTTGAATTGATCCACCTTCAAGCTTTTCACAAAAAACGCTAGCAAACCACTACTCTCTCTCTCTAAAAACTCTCCAAAAATTAGTTAAAGTCTATATGAAATTTTGCACAATACCCTCTTCTAAATTTGTAAAACAAAACATATATATAGTTAGTTACATGTTGATGTGCAATGTTCAAAACAAAGATAAAAGAAAGAAAACTGGCGAATAAGATTTGATAATTTTCAGAGGGAAAAACACGGCTGAGTTTAAAATCATGGTTGCAACTATGGAGAGTATCTCAATTGTAAACGCACTAATGATTCTTAAAGTGTTTGAAACCGTGAATTTAACTTGTTGATTGCTCTTATAACTAGCATGCAGGTGCAGACTTTGACAAGTTTCAAGCACCAGCATAAGCACGGGCATGTTTGACTTCAAAAATCTTCAATTTGTAGATTTTATTCTCTTTTCTTTATCACATCTTCATTAACTTCTTTACTAAGCTCTAATGAACTAAAAAATCAAACAAATAAGTCAATTAAGTTCCAAATTCATAAAGATTCTAGTAATTTATAAACCAAAATAAGTAGGGTCAATGTCAACTATCAAATTTCCCCACACTTAAGCTTTACTTTTCCTCAAGCAAATAGCTAAGGAAAAATAAGGATAAGAATAAAAATTAAAAAAAAAAGATCAAAATATAGGAAAAACATATCATCAATGGTACTCTCAATTTATAACACTAACAATTCATTTCATTATCTCAAAAATTGTCTAATATTCATCTTTTTGACTACTAGGCGGCCTCAACAATCATCGCACAAACACTCCACCCAATCTCACCATGAAATTTACTAAGATTACTTATATTAGAATTCCATATTTAATCTAAGTATATTAGCCTTTACCTTCATCATTTAAACCAATTTCCAAGGTAAAAATTATCCAACAGATCAATCAAAGTAAAAAAGACTCAACCAACTTTATTCCCTTAGATATATAAAAATATAAACTTCCTTGATCTCTTCTCTAAGCATCTCATTCCAATATGAAGGCATATTTAGCAATTCATTCACTAAATCTTTCTCCCCATTTGTAATTTCAAATTTCTCTATTGTTCTATCTTTTCTCTTTTCTTTTCTTTTTTTTTTTTTTCAAATAACATAGTTGACAATGGGGAACTAATCATGCTCTTCTAACAAACTAAGACCTACCCTTATCAACTAGCCCTTTTTAGCTCTTTTGCCTTTTGTTTTCCTTGTCAATTAGCAAAGGAGTCATATTTCGCTATTCTAAGGGACCGAGATTCTCTAATACTAACTAAGTCATTTTAAGGGCTTATATTTAATTGGCAATGAGGTTAAACAATTACTCTTCTAATGGACCAATGCTTGCCCATACCAACTTAAGCCTTAATTTTTAGATTTTTTTTTATATAATTTTTTTAATATAAGGGAAAAATCATCAAGCTACAAAATCTCATTTGAACTTTCACAAAAGATTATAAAGTTCTTAAAGCAACTAAATTGAAGAGTATACTAACAATTTAAGCTTAAATATCAATTAAGTAACTCTCATTAAGACATTAAGTTAACGCCAAATCCAGATTCTTAAGTTAAATAACGAGTAAGATTAATCCACTTAGATTTCATAAAGCAATTCTAGAATAGTAAAAATAGCACAAATTCAAGAGAGTAGAGTGCAATAAAAAGATCAACTGCATCACCTAATTTTTTTTTCCTCAATTTGCCTAAGTACCATTTCATTTTACTCCTAGAAAAAGTGTCTTAAGTAGGTAAGATATCAATGAAAAAACAATTATTTTACTCAATTTAAGCCTATTAGGTTCTTAAGGACCCCATCCCTACACTCAGAATTAAACATTGCCGCCAATGTCTAAATATGAGAAATAAAAAATAATGATCATTTAATGTAAAAGCAATGTGAATTGAAGAATTGAATCAGAACTCCCCTTGTAGAAAGGCTGGCATGAAGTGAAACGTGAATTTTCAAGAGGAAAGTGTGTTGGTTGAAACCATCTATGACTACACTGAACCACGAGGTTTAATCTACACAATAGGTAAAAAAAAAAGAGTAAGTAAAACACGGGTGCAATTAGCCTTGTGAATTAATCTTAGAATCAAAAGAAAATAATGCAAGAGATAGAGCACGAACACGATTTAACTTGCAATTAAAACTAGGCAACCAATGTCTAATATCTCCGCACATTCGCAGCCATGGTTATATGCAAGATTGGAAATTTTTAATCAAACTCAGTCGTACTTAAAAGAAGATTACCAAACCTTGTATTGATTTAACAGCTTGTCAATCAAAGCAAAATATAGGTAAGAATCTTAACAAAAATGTGCATTAGTCAAAGAAATGTTAGCTAAAAAAGCATACATCAATTATTCAATAAAGTTCAACAAAGTAAATCATTACAAGATTGCCCTACAAAATTGATAGCATATGAACTATTCATTGTCTTTCGAAATTAGAAGTCATAACATAGATGAAATTTTAATTCTTCAATCTTTTAGTCCTCAACATCATCTTCCTCATTTATAACTTTCTTAGCAATGTCCTCTATAATAGTAGTTGTTGCATCCTATATTATTTCCTGTACAATCTCCACCGCTTGTTCCATGTTTTCTTGAAAATTCTGAAAACCTAATGCCGTTGCTCATCTTCACTCTTTAATACCACCTTAAATCTAACTTTTGAGCATGATTTACACCTAAGACATGTTAGAAAAAAAATATGATCAACTAGGTTTTATTACACGCACATATTGCAAGCGAAAGCTACAAGGTAGGTTTTTAAACCAATTAAAAGCACACTTAACCAACCATTATCTCTTTAATCAGTTTATGCACAATTATAACAATATAAAGAGATAATGGAAGGAGAAGATTTACACTAGATTTTAAAGTGGAGTTCGGCCCATCGCCTAGTCTCCACGGTCCACAATTTGCCTCATTCAACGAGAACTTTACACATTTCATTCAATTCAAAACAATTGCCTCAACAAAGAAGGCTTCATAACAAATGTCTCGACACGAGGACTTCACATTACCTTAACAGATGACTTCACTCAATGCCTCGATACGAGGACTTCACAAATGCTTACACACACATAAGACTGCATAATATATGTCTCAACACATAAGGACTTCACTAAATCACTCAAATAAAACAAGTGAATAATGCCTTACAATATTAGCTCACTAATATCATGAATGGTACTATTTACTAACAAAAAAAAAACACAAAACAGAAAGTATTTTTACATAATATCTACAAATTAAGCTCTACTCTCATGCTAAAAATCGACTTCACTAAATCACTCAAATAAAACAAGTGAATAGTGCCTTACAATATTAGCTCACTAATATCATGAATGGTACTATTCACGTAACAAAAAAAAACAAAATAGAAAGTATTTTTACATAATATCTGCAAATTAAGCTCTACTCTCATGCTAAAAATCGCCCCAAAACATTCTATATATATTAAGTTTAAAAACATAGCCATTCACCCCAAAAGAATATCTAATGGTCAAATTCAAAAGTCTGTAATAGTTAGTTTTTAAACTGCTCCCCTGACCAATTCTCTGCTTGTTGAGCGTTAGATCTAAACTTATCACACCCTTAAGCATGTTGGGCCTCAATTTAGCCCTCAACCAAGCCTGTGATGTTTGATTTCATCGAGTTTGAGGCTTGAGCATGTCAAGTGTTGGTTTTGAGCTTGCTGTGCCCTTAACATTTAACATGTCAAGCCTTCAATGTGATCTGCGACCGAGTTTGTTCAAATTATTTTCTTCCACTCGTCGCACCTTGGTTTTATACTTGTCATACCTTGGTTAAAACTAGTCGAGTCATCGAGTTGCCCCTTAAGTTTAGGCTACGACCAAGGCTATGCACGTATAAATTTATTCATGCTAAAACCTACACAAACTCCACAAAAATACGTAACATCCACATATATGTAGATTAAAGTTTATACATATCAAAAACAAGTTTTGCCTATTAAATATAGCTTAACTAAGTTGTTGAGCATTTGTACAATGCATTTTCTCATCAAACCAAGATTGTAACCACCCATGGTTCATCAAGACGAATCATGATGTCTACAAAAACAAGATCAACTGAGGAAAACTAAAAAACAAAAGAAGTTAAACGTGGGTTGCCTCCCAAGAAGCATCTGTTTAATATCCTTAGCTTGACGAATAATTTCTTAAATCTTAAAATCAACCTATATCCCATGGAAACAAATCCCATTCATGCAAAACACAAGAATTGTTATGCAAACATTAATTGATTGAAAAATCATTTTATGAGTAGCAAATTCATAGCAATTTTGATGTTCCTTTATTAATTCAAAAACCAACTATTCAACACAAGTCACAGAATTCTTTAATTCCCAAACTAATGTGGATTGATTAATATTTCCATTTTCCTTAACAAAAATCAATGAATTCTGATGAACCTCTTCACTACATAATTCAAATGAACTATCTTCAATATTTTCACTTTGCTCAATGCCTTTATTCAAAAAATGCTCAAAGACCTCCATACCATGTTTTGTTAAATCAACATCCTCTATCATCAATTCACACTCATCACTTTCATTATCAAACTCATTCTCTACTTATTTATCTACTTCTGATGATGATGATGAATTCAAAATAGATGTAATTGATTCTTGAGCTAAGGCATCTACATTTTCATCAATTTGTTCTTCATTTCTAAACAATGGAGGCAATTGAATACATGGTGTGGGGGGTGGGGCGGGGGCGGGGGCGGGGCATCATAAAAATAAGGACTAGTACATACACAATATTACTCTTGTTCCCTACAATTCCAACACATAGGATTTATTAAATTCTTGAGTTCATTTTTTTTTTCAAATTAATGGGCACACTCCAATAATGATCTTGTGGAATCCACCAACCATATTCCATTGAAATGGCCATTACAAATTCAACTCTACAAAGCGATTAAAATAAAAAATGTTAAAGGCAAGATTAATGGAATTAAGCTTTCAAATAATGCTAAGTTTTGAATAAGTTTCCTAGTAGCGGCGTTAAAAAAACTTGGTCTGTGATTAAGTTTTTATGTGCGCGTGTGTGTGTGTTCTAAAATCTCTTCCAAACTAAGGTCTAAAAATGCAAGCGTACCTACTAATGTAGTATAGAAATAATTATAGGTCATATTCCCTAGAGATTGCCTAACATCTATCATACTCACTCTCTTCCATTATTTAACCAATTAATTCAAGAAGTTTTTTTATGCTTAACTAATTATAGCTAATTTATACAACAAGAGTGTAGATCAATTCACAAGAAGATCAACTCAAATCGCAAAAATTAACTTAGACTTTGCTTCACCAATAACCTTATCATATAGTTTCATTAAAACACCAAACGATCATTGTTAAATTCTTGAACCGTTGAATTCTCTAAGATATGTTGAAGCCTTTATCGAGATCGTCAACCTCTAATCTTAAGTTTAACAGTTGGAATCTCTTCATAAGCATTAGCAACATAAAATTGCATTAAGATCAGGAAATCAAAGATTAAATAATCTGGTGATGGAAGAATTTCACCACTTTATGTCTAGATATTACGAGTAATTCTCATTAATAGCTTAAATCTACTCAAATGAATGATTTCTCAATCTATTAAAATGAAATCTAAAATGAATTCATATTGTGCACTAATATAAATTCAAGATCATTATACTCAAGCTATCAATTTCAAGAATTCAACAATATGTCAATAAAATTATTAGTTGAAACTATATGAATCAAATTTGGATCCATAAAATCTAAGAAACTTAGCTAGTCCTTCATCAAAATATAGAAATTAAACATCAATTTAGAAAGAGGATGAGATAATATGTAAGAAAACACCTATTAGAAGCAGAAATCCTTATAATTGAGATCCAAATTCTCTCTCAAAAAGCTCTCTAAAAATTAGTTAAAGTCTATATGAAATTTTGTACAATACCCTCTTCTAAATTTGTAAAACAAAACAATATATATAGTTAGTTACATGCTGATTTAGAAAGTTCAAAACAAAAATAAAAGAAATTAAACTAACGGATAAGACATAACAGTGTTGACACAAAAAAACACGGTCGAGTTTAAAACTATAGTAGAAACTGTCGAGTTTATCTCAATTGTAAACGCACCGATGGTTCTCGAACTGTTTAAAACTATGAATTAAACTTCTTAATTGCTCTTCTAATCAGCACACGGGCACGAACTTTGACAAGTTTCAAGCACCAGCATAAGTGTAGGCATGTTTGACTTTTGAAATCTTTAATTTGTTGATTTTGTTCTTTTTTCTTTATCACATCTTCATTAACTTTTCTACAAAGCTCCAATGAACTAAAAAAACAACAAATAAGTCAATTAAGTTCCAAATCAATAAGGATTCTAGTAATTTATAAACCAAAATACGCACAAATCCTATTAATTAAGTATAGTAAATGTCAACTATCAACCTCTTGATGGACTTCAATAGTTTTCTACATAATGAAAATATCCTGCTAGAAAGCAATAAAGAATATGAGATTCCAAAAGGAAAACTCAAGTTAATATGGATAGTAAGAGAGGTAATGAACTTACATCACAACTTTTTGAGTAAGCACCATGACCTACTTACTTGGATTGTAGTTTTGATTGGGCTTTATCCTCATTGGGTTTTTCCTTTGCCTAGTGATCTGCCACTTCTTGGGAATCAACAGCTCTTTGCTTAGCTGTGAGAGTCAAAATCATCTTCATAGGACCCAAATCTTTGTCATGAACCAAAGAGTCCATCATATCCACCACATCCATGCCAGCTATTGGTTGCTACCTATTAATTGCTCGCCTAAGCTATCACCTATCCCTAGCTAGACGCTTTAAAAGATATGCATCAAAGGGGACAATATACCTTAAGACTTGATTTCTTAGGTGAAATAAGGTCATATGTCACAATAGCCTTCCTCTTCTTGCGTCCCTCTAAATTGTCTTAAGTAGGCCTATGATGAGATCGAGCAGGCTAACAATTGAAAGGACCGCCAGCAATCTTTGTAGGACGAAGTTTTGATTGACCTCTTGAATCCTTTCTAGTGTCACTTGAACCCTTCTTACTATGTGTCTTCTTCTTTTTGCCTTTGGCGAGTGGAATTTGTTCAAGATGCCTAGGGCAAATCAACTTCATTTAATCAAGATTCTTTTTATAGTTACCACCTAAGAGAGAGAGAGAGAGAGAGAGAGAGAGAGAGAGAAGAAGAAATAAATAGGGAGAAAGAACAGGTTAAAGATAAGACAATGATAAAGTATACTAAAGCACAGTATTGAAAACTTCGTACAGTATGTGCCAGGGGATTTTCTCAATAAACAACACCTCATGAGTAAAGGTAGGCAAATGGGCCTTGCGAGCTCGATTGGGCCGACCCATGGGTTAAATGGGCTAAGCCATTTTAACACGCTTTTAAATGGGCCAAAGTTTCTAGGCCCGAGCCCGGCCCACTTTAGCCGGTGGGCTAAACAGTGGCCCGTAGGTCAAATGATTTTTTTTTATGTTAGTTTATGTAAAAATCAGAATATTTATATATTTTAGAGTTTTATATATATTAAAAATTAATTTTGTTACTATTTTGGTTAATTATATAAAAAAACAAAATTTTTAAATGATTTATTAAATATTATATTATGTTTAAATCAATAAACATATACTTAAAAAAATGTTATAATACTTGTGACGCATGTATCAATCTATTTTTTTCGATAATATATCATAAACAATCACTAATATGTTATTTTATTATTCTTATTCTTAAACTTTTCCTCTTTTTTCTTAAAAACTCTTGGCCCATAGGCTAGTTCGCTTTGGCTCGCAAGTTCGGCCCATGTGCCCAACTCTGCTCACGAGTCATCTTTCCAAAGTAGCTCAACTTGATACGATAATAATGATCAAACAATACCTCAAGCTTCATCTTTCTCTCCGTAAAAAAAGTCAAGGTATATGATATAAGAACTATAACCTCAGTATATCTTTATCGCCTACATCACGTAGAGAGGACCCTGATCACATTTCCTCCTCCAATCCAAGAATTAAGTAATCCTCTCCATAATGTCTTGGTCATTAGGCCTAAAGTTCTTCAATGAAGATAACCTAAATGGGGGCACCCATCTGGTTTAGAATGGATATTCCTTATTGTTTTCAATAGTGTAAAACTTAGGCTTTTACCCTTTAACTAATGATATCATGCCAAAAAACAATTTTTGCTTGCGGGTTTAGGATAAAGAATTCCACTTGCTTTTGTCTTTGAAGCTAAAGAAATAGTAGAACAACTATGAGGTAGTTTGTCATAGTAGGCTCTCACACAATGCTTTGAAACATATCAATAACAATGGAAAGTTGAGATAGAAATGGCCTAGGGGAGTACAAAATTATTTCATACATCACCTCTAAAACTTGGGAAAAGGACTCCTCTAACCAAACTCTAGGCATTTCATGTAAACACAAAATATGGAATTCGTTGATAAGAGAAACATTTTCTTTAAGTCTCATCCAACAAATGCGATACTGTATAGGGGGTCTTCTCAAAGTAGAAGGCTACTATTTCATCAATTACTTCCCTGTCGACTTGACTCACTTACTCAATGGGGTATGGGCCCTCACGATTTAACGTAAAAACCTTGTAAATGTCTTTAACCTCCTTTGATGCCTCATCATCATCATCATCATCATTATTATCTTTCTCTAGGAACTCTATTAAAGAATAGATATCACCTCTTTCCCTAATACTTGTCATGAAATACTGCTCGAAACTTCCTCTTTGCTAAAGTTCAATGTTTTCACGTCATTGTTTGAGGGGTTATACTCTTATGTAAATCCTCATTCGAATAAGTTGTAGAAGTGCTTCAACACTCACATATCATGATCGCTTGATTTGCTTCAATGGATGAAAACACAAGTTTGAAGGAATTATTAAAAAGCAAATTGCAAGAAAACAAAATGTGTAAAAAAGGACTTACAAATGGATAAAGAAATATATAAATATTTTGATCCTGATGTAACTATTAAGAGAACCGGGATAGTCACATAGTTGTGATAATTGGATCTTCTTTTTGCTAAATTCGATGGTAAGGATGCTTGGTACAATGCTACATACCCAGGTACTCATAAATGTGACATAATTGTAGCTAATTCAATACAAACACATGTCGCGATGTTACCTTTTGCACCAGAACTTGTAAAATTAAACTTCCCTTACAATGCAAATGTCGTACTTATGTCAGATATACTCAGCATGAATGATATGGTCAAAAGCAAATAATTTTCTCACGATGCTCACTTGACATGTATAAACACCTACAATACTTACTCAATGCTTGCCCATCAATCATGGACAAGCCAAGACTCAAATAATTCATGACTTGACGTACTTTTTCAGTCGGACAAAATCCTATTGGATTTAGTTCCTAACTTGAAGAGCTTTGGACCATGATTATTATTTTTATGACTCTTCACTAAAAGAGTAAAGGGGTAACTATTAATGAGCGTATTAACACAAAAGACTCTTGTAGTCAAACCTAATCTAATTAAGGCATGAGTTGGCCCTTTAGCTTTAGTGTTGACTCCTTTAAGCATGCTCAACCTTCCTTAACTCTTCTAATTAGACTATCTATACTCAGTTAGAAGAATAAACACTTGGTCGGAATTTGTGACTTGACCTAAGGTATCCTTATTATGCCACAATGCCCCACCCTCCCACGTTCTTAAGACATGGCTTAATGGCCATACTACCCCTTAGCATGCGGCCTCTACTGTCTACCACCTTCATGTCTAAGGTAATTGCTTCCAAGATGATCTATAAATATCCCATCAGATACCCCATTGATGATAACTCTAGTAACCTTTGTTCATCACTCTATTTTTTCTTATCAATTCAAATGCCCCACTAACTTGGTCGTTGGAGTGATTGCATTGGACTACCCCAATACCCATTGATTAATTGTTATTTTACAAGTCCACCAATCTAGAGATCTAGATCTTGTAAATTTTATAAGTAGGTTAAGGGCCTAACAAATATTATTCTAAATTAAATAGGAATACTTAAATTTAAACGAACTTAAATGGGTTAGATTTAATCTTCTTTAGGCTACTTCTACGCAAGTTTAAGATTAAAATTCTAAATTCTATTAAGTGAAAATCGAGTTTCAGCTTTAAAATTTCAACTTGAATTTGATGTTAAGTGAAACAACCTTGCCATCTCCACTCGGCTCTCTAATTTCGAGTTAACTGAGCTCTACTTAATAACAAGTGGGTTCTAATGGCTAGCAAATAGATTAGTTAAAAAAGTAAACTA